>JAKSZP010018848.1:0-73802 GCA_022478985.1 Massospora cicadina | reverse complement strand
GAGTTGATTCTGGCAGAACCCAATTTGGCCACCCCTTTTATCCAAGTAAATCCGCTTATGCTTGGATTGATAAGGGTCTCTCCCTGACAGATCCAATGATTACATTACTAGAGCTTTTGCAACCTTTGCATAAACCAGATGACAAAGCCCCAAAACCAGGCTGAGTACCCATGAGTACATCAGCTTCTGTTGCCCAAAAAAACATACCCATATCCCCCTTTTCCCCGTTTCACATATATAAGGCACTGCCTCTGTAAGGAGCAGTTGTCAGTCCATTTTCACCTTTAAGTTAATAAAACCATTCCCACCCAAACCTACTCCACAAGCTCCATTGCTTTCATCAAAATACTTTTACTTAACCCAGCAAAGTACACAGCAATCTGCATCCTAGAGCCAATGGTCATCAAGTGGGCCCTCCAAGATATCAACCGGCGGCCCACTAAATGGTGATTGTGATCCAAGAATTTTACACAAGCCTATGATGCCAATCTGCCATTTTGAAAGAGTTATTAATCCACAGAACTCTTCACAATGACCTTTTTACCATTCAGCACCTGGTGGACCAGCTTTGGGTCCACCTCTCACTTCACAAAATAATAAGAAAATTTGACCTAATCTGACTCACCAATCTGCTGGTGGTTTGGCACAATACAGGTGAAGTGAGGCCATCTCCGCTAACTGTAATTCTTTGTTTAGAGGTGATAACTCGCCATCTACACAACTGCAAGGTGGCAACCAGGTATCAACCATCTGGGCCATTCCGCCAAGGGCCAATATTGTTGAAAGCAATTTGAAAAATTGATCTGCCACGCTGGCATTGCACCCAACCTCTCTACCCAACCCAAAGCCTCTTAATGGATGCAAGACAAGGCCCAAGGCCTCCTGATGGTCAGATCAATATAATTTAATTTAATTTGTAAACTTGACCAGCATTTTAAAAACTTTGAGAAAATTTTAATGATTTTCAGTATTTTTATTATGATGATCTAGTCCAAGATGATTAGAAAATAAATCCAAAGGTCACCAACTGAAAAACCAGGAGGATTGGTCATCCTCCTTGCCTCTCCCACCCTTGGGGGATACCCCAGCAAGACCCACTGTTGCCCCCATTGCAGCCATTTGGTTTGCTATTGGGGCCTTTAGTATGTTTATTAACTTTTATTTCTCTCACCAGAATAATTTGGGATCCCTCCTAAACTTCTTAGAACTGCTATGCCCTTGTCATTCTGAGCTTTTTACTGGGTTGTTACCCACCCAGATTGGAAAGCCCAGTCTTACTTTAATCAGCAGATTCCATGACACCTACAACTGTTGGAAAACTTCCTTTAAATGAGAGAGTTCATTAAAGGTCTGTGAGAAGGTTATGTCATCAAGATATACAATTACAAAACTAAGCTTTAGATTCTGAAATATGTGATCTATGGCTCACTGAAAGTTGGTGGGCACATTGCACAACCCTTGTGGTAGTTGAGCAGGTTGGAAGAGACCCTCACCGCAGATAAGCACACACTTTTCTTGGTCTTGCAGAGAAAGGTCCATTTGCCAGTATCTGCTAGCCAAGTTCATGGTGGAAAAGTATTTAGACCCAGAGAGTTGGGCCAGAGCGTCATCAATTAATGTGATGAGGTAGCTGTCCTTCTTGGCAAGATTATTCATCCTGCGGTAGTCCATAACTACTCAATGTCCACCATTCTTCTTTTTTATGAGCAATAGTGGAGATGCCCAGGGACTTTAAGAAGGCATTAGTACCCCACATCCTGTAACTTTTAAGCTCCATCCTCATCTGGAGCTCCTCAACTTTTGATTTCTGATAAGGCTTGGATCAAACTGGCTTAGCATCACCAACATCAATGATGTGGCACCAGCCCTTTATATACCCATAGTCAGTATCACATTTGTAGAAAATGTTACTATAGGACTCCAGTAAAGAATGAAATTTATCAAGTTCAGCAGGAGTTAGCTCATTAGAAATCTGAACGTTGGGCAAAGCGCATATTATTTGGTCAGTGGGTAGTCCTGTATCTAGCATAAACATAATATAATGGACTTGGTGGATGGCATCAATGGGAAGCAACAGGGCTTTTTCAATCTCTTGATGATTCTTTACAACCACGTCCTTGTCAGTGAGATTCCCCAGCAGAAGGTTGATAGTTTACTGATAGGCAGGGTCTAGAATACATGGCAACACCCAAGGTTCCAAAGGGCTTATTTCATTAATGCTTGTTAAGTGCATAAGGCAGTTGCAAGAAATTTGCATAGTAATTTTGGTGTCTATCACCTTCTGTTTACCCGCTTTACTACCTCTTCTGATGCATACAATGAAATGCACTCTGAACCATCCACAGAGTCAGGCAGCTTTTTAGTGTTTCTTCCTGATATGGTATATTTAAGGATGAGGGCAGAAGAAGGATACTCAACTATGCATATATATTCCTCCTTCTTAGGCTCATCATTTGTAAAGACTAGAGGAACCTCATAGTTTAGAAATGGTTATCCCTGGTTCATATTGATGATTCCATCATAATCAATCATAAATTGCATGCCAATGAGTAGGTCATAGGCGTTATTAATTAATGCTACAGAGGGGGCAGCCAGTAGAAGCTTTTAATTTATATGGGTAGAGAAGAGTAGGCTCTAATAGCTCACATATTATTAGGCCCTGCAGTTCCATACTCTTGTGAATAGTCCAGGTCAGGAGCCAACTTAATTTTTGATAAACCTGGAAGAGATCACGTTCACTATTGCACCTGTATCAAGGATGGCTAGAACGCACACTTTATTGATAACAACCTCTACCTTAGTTATGGTGGTACCAAAAGTAGGGGAGAGGGCAAGGACCTCCTTCAAAAGGAGAGTGAAGGCAAGGTGTTGAGCCATCGCAGGGTAGTTATCTTTAATAGATTTGAAGGTATGGACCTGCTGAGTGGAGCAGATCACTATCTCAATAAGCTGGTCAGCATCACTAGCAGTACAATCACCTTTGAAAACCTCAACAACTGTTGAAGATAAGTTCATCATGGTATTATGGCCATATCACTCCAATCAGGTCTCAACCTATCTGGAACCTGCACTTCCATTGAAGCACCCAAACCATAATAGCCTGCGTCTTCACAACCCCCTTCAGACTCATCATCAGAGTTATTGTCAATGCACCTCAACGAGTTACTAAAAGGATGATGGAAAACCATTTTTCCCTCATAGGGGATGATTTTATTACTCTCAAATACCCATTTGCCTTTTGAAGAGAGCATAGTGGCTATACCAGCTTTTGGGGGAGACACTGGAAGTATAATAGCTTTGATGTTAGCCTTAGGAGTGATCAGCTTAGGTGGCCCCATAATGGCGGGTTTTGAACTAGAGGTGGCTGAAGTCAAGGCTGAGGATGATTGAGGCAGCGGCTTGGGTGGTTGTAATGCATTATTCACCTTAGTAGACTGATCAGCAAGAGAGGAATTAGGAATAGTGATAACTGACTCTACCAACTAAACTTTTGAACCTGAAGCTAGAGGGGAGCGTTACCTCATAACTGCCAATATTTCCTGGCTATCCTCACAGGGAGGAGGAGTAATTTGTTGCTGCAGTGCTTCAGAAGCTGGGCTCCATAGGGATACAGCTATAGAAGAGGCTGGAGGGGTCAGAGTTGATTTTCGCTTTGGAGCTTTTTTCAGAGGTTCAGGATCATAGAAGTCAGCCACTGCTAGTAATGCCTCTTTGATATCCTGTACCATTTTTGAAGGTATGCTTAACTGAGGAGATATGCATGGCTAAAGAGGGATACAATGCCAAGCTAGCCACTATAGTAGCAATAGTATCATCTAGTGGAAGCATTTTGGCTGGCAACAGGAGTTGAGATTTACTATAGAATTGCTCAACAAATGAGGGGATCAATTCTCCTCTTGCAGGCTAAGGCACATAAAGGCCTGTTTTAACTGTTGCAAACTTTTCATGAAACCAAACTTCTCAATTAACACTCATTTAACCTCCACCCAGGTGGTAAGTGTAATTATTTAAGGAACTATATTCTTTTAAGCCATATGACTCAAGCAGGGAAAGATGAACTTGGTTTTTTGAAGGTCAGTTGCTCTTTCCATTGCAAATTTATAAATATAAAGGAAGGAGGTGATATTGCCTTTATCAGGTGTGAACTTGTCCCTAAATAGAGTTTAACAATATTAGGGGAGGGCCCATAAGGGCCTTGGGGAGTGTGATGCTTAAACCATTTTGAGGTGAGCCAAAGCATTGGCTAGTTGGTTTTCTAATGCAGCTAGCCTTGGTTCCAGAATAGAAGTGATTTTGATATTATACATGTGCCCCCTGTAGTGAGCACCACTTATTAGATTTTTGATACTGTAGATACTTGCTTGGTGCTTATTTCACCCAAATCCAACAATGGGGGTTGATACCATAAATATAATAAAGTTTAAACTTATAAAAAATTATAAAGTTAGGGTTTTTAAGTTTTTATTAGGTGCCATAGGGATAAGATAAAAAATGTTCCTCTCAACCTCAAATCATTCAGTATTTAACTGTATTGAGGTTCAAGGAAATTTATTAATAAGTTCAGAATAGCTTAGACTAGTCCAAAAAAGAAAATATATGAAGTTAGCCTATCAAAGCTCAGAAAGCTTATTTCATTTAGGTGGAACAATAAACAGGTAATTATTTTGGGGTAAGATATAACCATGGGGAAATAACTTAATATATTTGAGCTAATCCCCTTTCTTGAAAAATATTTCACCTTGGAGGACCCCAGCCATGCCTATAAAAGAGGGTGGTCCCTGAGTAGGTGCTGGAATGGGACTGGTAGGGACTGGGGGAGATCCCGCTGATGGATGTCCCATAGTCTACTGTAAAGTCAGAGTAATCTGATGGCTATACTTCAAGTTAATTACCTGCAAGATATTTGAACTAGTGTTACCCCAATTAGCAGGGTTCCACCAAGGATTGGCCAGGGTCTTTTGGCCAAATTCCTCATTAATATTATTAAAATTGATAGCATTATCGTGGACTAATAAATGTCTGACATTTCCCCCTCTCAGCCAATTTGAACCCACAACATTCTTATCTAATAGCTGAGAGGGCAAATGTCTGACAGCTTCAAAGCTATTGCTTCATTGATGCCAGAATTAAGTTTATCTGGAGTTGTATTAGTCCTACAATTATCCATCGCTTCCAATCCATTTTAATATACTTACTAAAATGAATGAGCAGATACTTGACTAATACTTACAAAAGTAAAAGGGGACCTAAGTTGGAGCATCCTCAATTTTTGAAGAATATTATCCAAATTGGTCCAGTATTTTCAGAGTTATGCTCGCACAAGCTTAGAAAAAATATACATACAGGTCAAATTGAGAACCTTCTCCTTTTTAACTGACTTTGATAAAGAAGGTTAACAATTCGACCTGTATGTATGTTTTTTTTCTTTTTTTCTGTTTGTTCACGCATAACTCTTAAAATACTGGACCAATTTGGATGATCATCTCCAAAAATTGAGGATGCTCCAACTTAGGTCTCATTTTACTTTTGTAAGTATCGGGCAAGTATCTGCCCATTAATTTAGTAAATTATCAAAATGGGCTTGAAAGCGATGCATACTTGTGGGACTAATTCAGCTCTGGACAAACTTTTTTCTGGAATTGGTGAAGCGATAGCTTCGTTGCACATTTGATATGTCCTATGGCTGGGGGGTATGTTCAAAATTCAGTCAGTATGAGCTCATAGCGGGATGAGCTTAAATCATTATAGATGGCTATCATTCTTGCATAAGTTGACCAATAAACTCATCTAAATTTGATAAAATGAATTATTTTAGATAGCAATCAATAAATTTACATAGATTGACTAATAAAAGCAACCAAATCTAATAAAATGAAATACTGTAGATGGGAATCAGTAAATTTAGTATAATTTGACCAAAAAATTAACTAAATTTAATAAAATGAATTATTAGTATATTTGTTTATAAGATACTATATATAATAGATATACAATAAGTTTTAATTTTATAGAGAAATAGTAAGGGGCAAAAACAATATATAGAGATAGTAAAATTTTATAAAGTAGGAAAAGAGCCACTTTTAAAAATGCACTATTTTTTTGAGGGGAAAAGGGCTAGGGATAAAGTTTTTTTGGGAAAAAAGAACCTCCTTTAAAAAAGCTCTAAAAAGTACGAAATAATTGAGAAATTAAGCCTACTCAATAAAACCCTTTTTGAAGTTGGCGCCATATTCTAACTGACTTATAATAGGTATTTATAATTTATATACTCAGTACTATATATTCAAAGTTGCTTATAGTTTACACTTGGATATAATCCATATATAAGAAATAATTTGTATTTGTGAGAAAAATTCTATAATTTAGTTTAAAATATGGTGCCGACTTCAAAAAGGGTTTTATTGAGTAGGCTTAATTTCTCAATTATTTCATACTTTTTAGAGCTTTTTTAAAGGAGGTTCTTTTTTTCCCAAAATTATATATATATATATATATATAGATAAAAAATTTCGAAGTTTAATTTTGCTCACAGCAAGTTCTTAATTAACTCAGGGCATCTGATAAATGACTTGGTTGGTGTGCAAAGTTTAGTTGATATCGGTTACCATAATAAGACGAATAGAGGTAAGAAAATCCAAACCGATTACGCGACTTATAAAAATTGTGGTTACGTTACAATTACTATGTGGGATCACGATTAGATGTTACGAATCCATATATGGGATCACGAATGGGGTGGCTTAATTGTAAATTTAAGGGATGGGTTTATAAGCCACCTTTTAAAGTTAGGCGCGGTATCAATTTAGCCACCTTTAAACCTACTCGGGGTGAGGTTTTTTTTGCAGGTTAAAATTCCTACCTTTAATCTATAGGTGAGTTGAAGGGGATCTTTGATTAACTTAATTTTATAAACCCTTTTGGATCTATATTTTAAAGGTTTTCTCGGGCGTGGTAGATTTTTCAAAAGGTCCACCTACCTCGAGTAACTATCCTTTATCTTTTTTTAAAGATTGACTCCTTGGTTTCAACTCTTTTAACGGATAGGTTGTTTTTTAACACTTATCCCAGATTCAAACGTCCGGGATTAAAATTATACGAACAAAGGGTGGGGTTGGGTTTTTTATTCGGCTCGTTACCTCCTTTTTCCCAACCCCATCATTTGGTGATCTTTCGTCCATGAAGTTTTTTTACAGCGCGGAAGAATGGTGTGCCCATCGTTGACTTTGAAAAATGTATTGTGAGGGCCGCGTGGTGAGGCGATGATAAATTTTGGAGCGGTAAGAGGGGTGAGTTGTTAACTGAGCCGGTAAGTGCCCATCGTTGACTTTGAAAAATGTATTGTGAGGGCCGCGTGGTGAGGCGATGATAAATGTTTGGAGCGGTAAGAGGGGTGAGTTTTTAAGTGAGCCGGTAATTTACTGTTGGGATGGGGGCTGTTTTAAACGTTAGCGGGCAAGTCTGCGCAAGCCTAAATTAACGCTACGTAGAGTTAATTGCGGTCCGCAAGCTTGGATAGGGGGGTTAGATTTTAAGCTTTTGGCCAAGACGAGTTGTTGCCGGGTTGGGTTTCTTATCATAGCATGCTGGGCGTTTATAACTTTAAAGGTACCTTAAAGTGACCGTCCGAAACGCAGCTTTGCTGGGTTGGGTTAGAAGTTTTGGGGAGCCCTTTAAGCTTTTAAAAAGCGTATTTCGAAGCGAAACTAGCCCGGTGGTTTGGACCATTTGTAAAACAGTTGAAAGAGCCTTGGGGATAAGATTGCAGCGGCATGAATAACCGAGGCCGACCGGAGCGCGGGGAACAAACCGATCCTGCCTACGAAGGGTTGGGCAACGGGAGCTCACTCAACAAGGCGGAAGGTAAGGTTGGCGAGTTGGCGCTTAGCCCAAACCTTCAGCCTCGCTGCGGCAAGTTAAGAAGCAATGGTCTCCACTTTTGAGCTCCGAGGTACCCTTTAAGGGGGTAGCTAAACACTTAGTTTAACCCCGTGTCCCTCGCACTCGAGCTTCTTGACAGCAGCTCCCTGGGTCGAGATCTAGGTGCGTTCGAGAACCTGCTCAATACCCTCAACACCACCGTCGAGGAGGTCGTCAACGGTAGGCTTCAACGCCAACCTAACTCCAACCAGACCATTACCGTCAGTTCTCCACCACCACCGCCATCTTCACTGGCGTCCAAGCCGAAATCAACCGTAAGCCGAGGTTGGATCCACTGACTTTAAAAGAAAGCTCAGCTCAGGTCCAGGCCATGCGGCAGGACCTCCTCCGGTGTAAGGATATTTTGACGACCCAGCGCTCGGACTTAAATGTGCTGTGGTCCAAAGCCAAGCAGTACAAAGAGATGTTGCACATCCTCGACCTCTTGTAGGCCACCAGCCTTAAGCCGGTAGCTAACCTGGGTAATAGGGATGAGATCAAAGTGGTCCCCGACCGCCTGGAGAGCCTGTTTCGGGACAAATACTACCTCACCGGGATCCGGCTGCTGATCTCGACCCTCAAGCAGCTGGATACGCCAGCGTTGGCGCCGATCAAGGCCACCACCGAAATCCGCCGCACGCTCACCAAGGTTAAGAACACCCTCCACGAGGCGCTGATCGAGGAGATTCACAACCACGTTTACCTCAAAGTCCACCTCGATGAGGAGTTTGACAATTTGAGCGGCTTCAGGTAGGGTTGCTTAAAGAGGGCTAAGCTGAGGTTAGTTCCATGGACAAGTTTCAAGGTAAGCAGCGGTACCAGGGCGAGGCATGCGACCCAACGTTTAGAGATGGTGGCCAAGTATCTCAGTAACGATTTTGACGATCAACACCTGCCAGTCACGCTCGTACGCTCCCCCACAGCTTCACCAGGCGAGCAACTGAAGTGGGTGGAGCTGGAGGAGGACCTTACGGCTGATCCCGAAGTCGATACCCTCAACTTTCTTCGCATCGTCGTCATCTCGCTGAGGCTAATCGGGAAGCTACCGGAGGCCCTGGCCATGATTAAGGCCCGGGCGCCCGTGGAGCTGTATCAGCTCGTGGACAAGACCATCAACGAGGTGGACGCGTTGAGGGAGAAGAGCGACCCGCTCCAACTAAAGCCGGGCTTGAAGGCCGATGCGGCGGTGGGCGAGGGGGGCCCGCCCACCCTTCAGCCTCTAGGCCCGCATAGCCAAGAGACGCTGGATTCGTTGGTGGGGCGGCTGTACCAGAAGTTTATCTTGGTTCTGGGCCACCACCACTTTATCGGCCTGCTGGTTCAAACCCTCCATCAAAGTTCGCGCGGCGCCGCCTCCCCCTTTCCGGAGGAAGCCTTCGCTGTCCCCAACCCCACCAACCTTAACCGGCGAGTCTCCTGGCTTAAATTGACCAAGGAATCTCAAGGTAGTTTGGTTGGCAAACTAACCCCCAGCCCCCAGCTATACCGTCAAAGAGGTTTGGGCGGCCATCCAGAGCGAGGTGAGCTTATTGCGAGCCAACCGGCTAACCTTTGAAGATCCGGTCCATCCTGTTTGATTACATCACCGACCCACAGTTACAAACCATGGGCGTGACTGACACCGTCACCTCCATCAACGACTCGATGCGGGGGAAAGACGTCCGCGACCTCCGCAAGGTAAGCCTTCTAAGGTCCCTCGGGTGATGGGTAGCCAATCTATAAATTCCATGGCGACGACCTTGCAACTCGGCGGCCGTTGTGCGGCGCCTCGGAGCTCTCGGAAAAGTTTCAGGCGTACGAGCAAGTGCGTGCGCGGGTGAGCGGTTCCGCGGGGTCCGACGCCGCCAAGAGGCTCTTCACGCCTCACGGTAGCCATCTCCCTATCCTTGAGGGGGGCAGCCCCGCCCGGCGCCCGCCCGCCTCCGGTTCGGCCCTCACCATCAACTTGGCTTCGATTGCGGTGGACAAGTACTCCCTCGCGTCCAACCTGTCCACCGAGCATCGCCTTTTGACGGCCCCCGACATCTACAACATCGCCGTCCTTTTCCCTCACACCCTGAACTTTCTCAAGCGGGCTCAGTTGTTTCTCAACGACCGGTAAGTGACGAGGCTTTCTATAACCTAAAAGGGATCTCGAACCCCTCGGCACCGAGAGCTTCCTGCACGACTTCTTCACCTCGTCCTTTCTGCCCCAGATGGAGCTCAAGGCCCAGCAGCACCTCAAGCTCGCTACCGCCGGGCCGCAAGCCTTCCAGATCAGCACCCAGCTTGTTAGCGGCCACGGGCGGCCGCTGCTGAACGTGAGTTAAGTTTTGATAGATTGACGTTTAGTGCGTGGGGGAGCTCGGCTCGCTGGTGAGGAATCTTTGCGCCACCCTCCAGTCGCTTCCGTTCCAGCGGGAGGAATACATCCGCATCATCGAGTCCATCCTGCGGGCGTTTTTGGAGAAGTGCGAGGGCTGCTTTAAAGGTACTTGGCCTTTATACATCGCCAACGCCTTAGGCATCACCAATGGCCAGATGGCCGAAGAAAGCCGAGCCGTTGTCAGTTCCCTGTGGGCCCAGTCGCCGGAGCTTCGGTCCCTGTTTGACGCCCACCCTTATATGCGGCGTCCTTCATCCCTTAACCCTAGAGCCGCCCCCGTCAACGTCGGGTCCCAATGCCAATATGGGTCCTACTTCGCGACCGAGGACAACTACGCCACCTTTGGCCAGCTAAACGAAAGGGTGAGCCGCCCCGCTCCGGCTAATAGTTAGGAGATGGAGATCGAGATCCAACTCAAGCAAAAGCGCTCGCTGCACACGTCTGAGCTCCTCTTCGACAGCAAGAAGCTGTCGCTGTTGGCCACCCTCTCCCATAGTCTGGTAAAGGGTCACCGTCCACCTTATCTTTAGAAATGGTTCGCGGCTCAGGTTAACCTGATGATTGGGACCAGCCAGTCGTGCTCCTCCTCCCAAACCGACGTGTTCGACCCCTTCTCGTCAGAGCTGGCCCAGGTACGTGGTTGCGGTGCACGCTTGACAGCGTAGGTCCCGAGGGGCTCGTCCATCCTGTCGAAGGTTGAGATGACTAGGTGGGGTGATGGTTGGTTGACTGACGTCGCTAGCCATTTTGACTCCTTGCTCGGCAAGTTCAACCGGCTGGCCGACCTGTGCCTTATCACGCTGCGGATCGAGCTCCGATGCCACACCATGTACTATCTGGACCTCGCGGTGCGAGAGGTAACCCGTAAGGGCACGCTGACCTGCAGGGCAACTACTACCTCCCCCCAACCGCCCCCCTATCCCCCGACGCCTACGTCGTCGCCCTCAACTCGGATCTCGCCATCTGCGAGGAGAGCCTGCACGACCACCTGACCCCCGAGGATCTCAGGTTAGGGGGTTTTGGTTATCTGACCCGTCCAGGTTCGTGTTCGATATGCTGGCCAGCTTCATGGCGCGGGTGCTGATCTCCGCCGACAACGTGCGCAACCTTGGCAGGATGTCCCGGCGCGGGCTAACGAAGATGCAGCTCAACCTCGCCGCCCTCCAGCAGAGCCTGACGAGCCTGGGTTTCTTCGAGGATGTGGGCCTCGCCCACGCCCACGCCTTCTACGCGCTCTACGACCTGGACTTGGAGGTAAGCGCCGTAAGCATTTTAAGCTGACTTGGGAGACGTTTGCCGAGCGGGCCCGAAACCAGGGGCTCCTGTTCGCCCACGCCGAGTACAAATCGCTGCTGGATCTTACCCTCGAGACCCTGCACTACGAGACCACCTCCGGCGCCTCCGAAAAAGCTGACCCGACGCCTGACCCGGCCCGCAGTGGTAGCGGCCGGGCCAACCGGGAGAAGGTCAACGACCTGATCGTCCAGGCCTACCACAACCAGCTGATGGCCCTGCGGGAGTTCACCGCTCGCTATGACGAGTGAGAATTGACCAATCAGCCCTTAATAAACTGGCTACAACGTAACTTACAGATTGGTATCTTTTTTAGATCGCTTATCCATAGACTGGGGCTTGAGTTGGACGTTAACCCAGCCCAAACCTTTTACACTAGCGAGCCTTGTCGAAGGATACCTATATAAAACGTTTGCCTGCTATGCTGCCAAAAGATTGTTTATCAGCAACTTAACGCAAGTTTACAGCTGATCTAATATTGTGAAGGGATCTAGTCCGCCCAATACAAAATATATACTCTCAACTGGTGTGATGGTTCATTTACTAGGCATGGTTGGTAATCTCACTAGGGGTGATACATCAGCCTTTACTAGGCTTGGTTGTACTCCCACTAGATGTGATGCTTCAGGCTTTACAATGCAAGGTAGGTGCTCCCACTAGGTTTGATGCTTAAGTATCTACTAGGCGTGTTTGGTAATCTCATTAGGTGATATTCAGCCTTTACTAAGCATGGTTGGTACTCTCACTAGATGTGATACATCAGCCTTTATTAGGCATAGTTGGTGCTCTCACTAGGTTTGATGCTTAAGTATCTACTAGGCATGTTTGGTAATCTCATTAGGTGATATTCAGCCTTTACTAAGCATGGTTGGTACTCTCACTAGATGTGATACATCAGCCTTTATTAGGCGTGGTTGGTGCTCTCACTAAGTGTGATGTTTCAGCCTTTACTCAGCACGTTTGTTGCCAACCAGGACAATTTGTAATATTCTACTTAAAGCTATCAGTCCTGGTTGCGCCATGGTGTTTATTTCAATATTGCGTAGATGGCACATGGTATGCAGTAGATCTGGTAAGCCTATGGCTGCCGCAAAGCATCTATTAAGTATTTAGTTGAATTGTACTATCTGTAAATGGCTGTGCAAAAGTATTCTCTGTCTGGGCTGAGATACTTAACCTTAAGTTCCTGTATGCCAGAAGAAGCTGTAATTAAGTAAAGGTTGGGTGGGGTTTCTTTGAAGGCACATAGGAAAGAGTTAAAGCTGGTGATGGGATTGGGTGTGCTGCGAGCTTTAAGATTAGCACTCCACCCATGCAAACAAATCCCAGCTTGGTTATCTAAACTAGGGCATAAATGGGGTTCAGGCGAGTTAGATGGTACTTGGATATGCCTTAGATTATATATCTGAGTTGGATCCAACTCAAAGCTGGTTATGATGGGATAGTCTGGCCTCAAATCATAAGGGGATAGATTAAGGCAGGCTTCTTGGCATTGGTAAACTGCAAAAGGAGACCCCATGTCAATATTGCATATGTTAAGCGTGCAGACAAGCCTGGTATCATACTAATTTGACAATGAAGTTTTTCTTCCCAAATAAAATATTTTCTTAAATTTTGGCCTCTTTATTAATTAACTCATGATCAGTAGTTTACCACTTTACCCTTATGGTTGACTACCCAAATCCAGCGCTGCTGCTCACTAGATTATAGTTTTTTATTGATGGAAATGGAATTTATGATCCTTTGTCTGCGTTGATATGATTAGATACTAAGTAAAGCGTCACAAAAATAATTAAAAATGATTTTGGCGTTTCTTTATGTTGATAGTTATAAAGCTGATTGGGGGTGGTGATTTAACTCTTGAGATGGAATACAACTTTCATGGAACCTGCTGATTAAAGTAAGACTGGGCTTCCAATCTGGGTGTGTAACAACCCAGTGGAAAGCCCAGAATGCTATGGTATAGAAGTTCTGTTCACTTGTAGGAGGGATTCCCTATGATTCTTGTGAGGGAAATAAAAATTCAAGAACATACCAAAGACCCCATAGCAAACCAAATGGCTGCAATGGGGCAACCATGGGTCTTGCAGGGGCATCCCCATAAGTGGGAGAGACAAGGAGGTTGACCAATCCTCCTAGGTTTGCAGCTGGTGACCTTTGTGCTCTTTTTCCAAACCTTCTGGTACTGTTTTATCATAATATAAACTCTGAAAATCATTTAATTTTTCAAAATTTTGGGGATGCTGATTGGGTTCACAAATTGAATTTGATTAAATCAATTTTGACTGTTGGGAGGCCTTGGGCTTCACCTTATGCCTATTGAGGGGGTTTCATGATGGGTTGAGGGGTCAGTGACATCAGTGGGACAATGGTCAATTTTATAAACAGATTTGGACCAGATTGGCCCTCAGCAAGATGGCCGGATAGGCTGATGCCTGGTTACCACCTCACAGTTGCAAGGACAGCCGTTCCTCACCCCCTAAACAAAGAATTTTAATTAATTGAGATGGCCTCATTCTTCCTGAACTGTGCTGAACTATCAGCAGATCAGCGAGGAAAATTAGTCCAAATTCTCTGACTATTTTGCGCAGAGGGAGGCAAACCTGTAGTTTATCTGCCAGGTGCCAAGGAAGAACAGATTATTGCAAAGATTTTGGTGTATCAAAAGTTCCTTAGAAGTGGTGGATTGGCATTGCACATCAGTGGCAAAATCTTTGATCACTGCAATCACTGTTTGGTGGGCTGCCAGATCAATAGCTTGTAGGGCCCACTCAATGACCATTGGCCCTAAAATGCAGATTGCTGCGTACTTCACTGGGTTAAGAGAAATTATATCTGAAAGGAGAGGTGAAGTCCATGGAGTAGGTATGGGTAAAAGATCTGCTTTATTTAAACTTAAGAGTGAAAATGGACTGACAATTGCCCCTTTCATAGGCATTTGACTTATATGCGAAAATAAGGAAAAAGGGGGTCATGTGTGTTCTTAGCCAGGGGCAGCTGACATACTCATGGGTACCCAGCCTGGGCTTGGGGCATCATCAGCTAGCTTATGCACTAGGTTGTAAAAGCTCAAGCAATGTAATTTACTGCTCTGCCAGGGAGGGACCATCACTGATACAAACTTGAGCAGATTTTCTTGGATCAAAGGGGTGGCAAATCTGGATTCTTCCAGGATCAATTTTGACAAATTTAAAAATCTTTTTTTATTTTTTTGAAAATGGGTTCTTGACTCAGAATGGCATTCCTGGACCTGAAATTTCAGATTCCATGTTTCAGACTGGTTTTCTTAACTCATGAACCATTTACTGAGTTTTGAGGTCGACTTTCTTCCTTTTCAGGAAGTGAGAGATGGCAAGGTGGAGGCCAGGGGAGGGTGGAGTTGCTGTGATGACTTCTGGCCTGGATTACCTCCCTGCAAACCTCCTTTATCCTTTCAACAAGGGAATAAGCAGCCAAGGGGGATACTGTAAAGGGATCCTTTGGGGCCAATGCGGTTACCCAACATTCATCAACCACATGTCCCAAGTCCCCAGTTGAGCCAAGGGCTCCACAGGGGCAAGAGGTCCCTTCTTCTTCCTATAAAGGACTTTTTACTGGTCCAACCCAAGAGGTTGGGTCTCCAGACTTACAACAACTCAACCAAGGCCTCTCACTTTATGGCTATTAAGCCTGATCTTTGCACTAAAGTACTAAGAAATTCTCAATAATAAGCAGAAAAATGATTTGGATAGATAACTATGATGAGGTCACAATAAATTCCAGCTTCTCAGGCCATAAAGGCCATGGAAACCGTTTGGAAAACTCTAGGGAAGATGGTAGAAAAAAGGAGTTAGAATTACCAGTTAACTACAATGTAGCAGTTAACTGAAGATGGCAGTATTTGGAATATATAATTGTGCGCTGCAATGAGTGTTTTATTTGGTCTGAACACCCATCTGAACGTTTAATTTATCTACTTAATAAGTTTGTTGCCCAGCATGATTCAGTTGAGTTTCTCATGGCAAAATGTGACTGTTGACAAATTGTCAAACGCCAGGAAGCAAGAAAAAAAGGCTAAAAAATTATGACCTATTATCCCAATTGTCCAAAATCACATAGATGTGCTTGGAATGTTTTAATGAATACCCTAGTACATTATAATATAATTTAATATATTATTTTATTATAAATATAATTGAAAAAAGTATAGTCTAATATAGATACTTTTATCACTAATTTTGTAAGTTTAAAAATTTATTTGGGGTATACTTGGTGTATCAGTTCTTAGTTTTCATTAACCACCTGTAACACCAATTCTGAGTCAGTTGTTCTAAGTGCCTCTACTTCTAATTTATCAATTGCTACATTGCCTGTATCAACTTTCAGCAACTATCCATAGTCAAGCTATCCAAGGTCATCTTAAGTATTCTGATCTGTTATAAGTCTCTATTTGTCTAACCTCAAATCAGTTCTATATAATTGGTGAAAATTTGCAACAACACCTTCTTGTTACCACATATGCTATAATTTTAGATCTTAAATTATGTAAAGATGCAGAGGGGTTTTCTAGCAGATCATACTTGTCCTTCTTTTCTGTTTCTACTGTTCTTAAATCAGAAAATTAAGTGATTCCAATGTATATTTTATATTTATATTTCAGTACTTACTTTATCAAATTTCTTATAAAAATCCAATTTTAAATCTTCTTTTCCTTGAGCAAGAAGACGTCACCCATATTTGGGTGAGGGGGCCTCCACGGAAGCATACTCATCACCCAAATGTGGGTGACATGGAAATGAACATGCTTTTCTTTATGACTGATATGTAGACAGAGGGTTTGTTTACCTTACATTACCATTGCTCCAGTGTCAATCAGTATTATTAATCTACTATTGGTTACCTCACCTCAGTACATCCAATTTCTGGTATTTACAAATTACAATCAAAGCCTTAATCCCCAATGGTGCAATTTTATAATCCCTAATACATCAACTACCTTGCCTCACAGGCATGGATCTCATAACATCTAATATATAACTATATTATCTACTGGTGCAGAAGTTTCTTTCCACTTGATCTCACTTTTGAGTGTTCTTGCAAAAAGTTGAAATTATTTACCGCCATCTGACCACATCCATTTTCCAATTTAAGTCCTTGGATCTGCTGCCTGCTGCTCCAGTGTGGGGAAGCGGTGATCCACCTCCCAGCATTTTCTGCCCTGCAGGGAAATGCATTTGGACAGGCTCAAATAATCTGACAAAATCTATGGGCTGATTTTTTCTCCACAGGACTTAGTGCTTCATCTTGCATGAATCCACCTGACTTGCCCCCAACCTCTCACCCTCCCTAGATCCACTATTGATTTTGCCTCCTTGTTGACTATGGGCATTTATTCCCATATGCCAACAAAGCAATAATTTAACTTGCCACTGATGCCTTTGCGCCAGCTGGCTTTATTGATTTCCACCCTTTTAAGGGCTATTTTGACATAAGATTCCAAACAGAGGAGGACTATGCAGTGGTGACGTTGGCTCCACTAATTTATAAAAATACCCCCATCCCTACTACCTGAACTCATCTCCCTGATGACACCACACTGGTAGTGTCATTTGCCAACCTCAATTTGCATCTCCCACCCCAAATTTTGTATGACTAGTTGATGTTGGGGCTTTTGGCTTATGGCACTCAGACCAACCTATTATTCACCGTTCCTTCTGGTGAAGAGCGCCTTGCTGCCCATCAAGCCACTGCCACCATCATCCCAAATCACTCTGCCATTGCACATCGAATCCCCCATGTGCTTGCATTGCTGAAGCACTGGATAATTTCTTTTGGGCTCATGTCAATAGCAGTCAACAGATTTGTCCCCTTTGTATGAGCTTGACCACTATAAAAGGTCTTGCCCCCATGCCGCTTCACATAAGACTATTTCTTAACCCTTCTCAGCGAAATTTGAATGGGGCATTTTGTTGCCCCATCCTACCTAACATTATTGCTCTATGGGCTAACGCGGGAAAGCACCCACAAAAACATCCAGTCACACTCACCATCCTGGGCTCAACCTGACCAATCAGAGTTAGGCTTGGACCACCATTTATACCCAAGCACCCACTCATTTGCCTAAAAACACCCACCCAAATTCTGCATCCACTATTCTCAGAAAACCAAAATTTTTGGGACCTATTGGATGAAGTTGATGAATCAGGTAAAATTGTCATGAATGAGGATGATGAATCCGGTGAAAAAGGCCCAAATGAATATGAATGGACTGAATTTTATAATTCTGAATTTTGATAAAACCCTCTCCTCCAGACGCTATGCTCCTAAACCCAATGCCATCACCTTCCAAAATGACCACCACTTGCCTTAGCAGCGGTGGCCTCATCTCATTACCACCACCTCCGCAAAGCAGTGGCCAATCAGTTTATCAATTCCATGAAGGGATGAGCACAATCAACTACCCCCCTGATTTCCTCAAAGTAGCGTAAGAGGAAATTACCAAATTATCCAAAGCTGCCAATGACGTTGTTGTACATGTTGTGGAACTAGCAGCATTCAATCCAACTGCTAAAATAACCTGACAAATATAGCCAGTTTGGCCCAACTCCTGGGTGCCCATCTTCAAGCTGAACATCATATTGCGGAGTTAATTGAGGCTGTCTTCCAGGCTGATCTTGAGGTAAGTGACCATTATTTCACACTCCTCCAACCCCACCATGACGAGGCCTCAATGCCCCTGCTTTTAGCTTTTGTATGCCTCTACAACTAATATGCATTTTTCACAAAGCCTTCTCCTGAAGAAGAGCTGCTTGACCCCCCCTTCCCCTCTGCCATGGTGGGTTAGCAGCACTCCACTCCCTTTCTGGTTGGAGGTTTTATTTTATTTTATTTTGTCTTGTCTTGTCGCCATTTATTTTAAGCTATAGTTTTTAATTAATAATGTCCATCCTCTGATCAGAATGCCTTGAATAAATTTATATTATCTACTGCCTACCCCCAGGCTTACATAAACTCTTTGTCAAAAAATGTTTCTATTATTTGTTTAGCCATTCATCCATGTTTCAGTTGAACTCAACTGATTTACTATATAAACACTTCAAGGCCTAAACATTTGTTTTCTTGACTTTTTTTTAGATATAATGCACTATCTAGAAATTCTCAAGTGCTGCTCAGTTATAAATAATTTGCACCAATGAGAACAATAAAAGTGAGTAGCACTCTATGAGGGTTGTCATTTTTTGGGATACTGTTTGGCTTTTAGTTTTTAAAGCCTAACACAACCAAAGTTACAACCTACAAGCCCCTTATGACAGTGTCAGCATCTATGCTACAGTGCGCTATCATTTTAAGTTAAATAAAGTCACTGTTCACGATAAGAAGGTTTTTATTATGTGTTTCCCAAGGTCACTGACATTATAAAGTACTTACCTTAAGTGCAAACCAACATGTGCAGATGGAATATAATGCCTAAGCACTGGTTCCAACAATGAGGTTTTGGCATGGTCAAAGTCTGTAACAGACCCATATTATTTAAAGCAGGATATAAGTAATTAATACTCTGTTATTTCCATCATTTATAATATTCACTTTCAAGAAAAGATATTTAACAAGGATTTTCCCTTTTCGTTGTGTTGGAGATATTATCTTTCTAAGGGTTAACACCCCAAAATTCTGACTTTTAGCTTAGCTTTGGGGTTTTTAAATCTTTTATGGGCCTTATGTTAGGTTCCTGCCCCTCAATCACTGATCCTGAGCCTATTATCATTCCTGAAGCTTCCCTTTTAACCTGCTAATCTTCTATGGCTTGCCTACTGGTTTATCTTCCTCTTATAAGCCATCTACTGCATCTATTTGTTGTTCCTGTCAAAACCTGAGGATAGATTGCTTATAAATTGGTATCATGCATGCTTATTCAGAATGAAGTTCCAATGGATGATTCTCAATAAGGCCTGTAGGAATCCAGCTTAGGGGTGCTCAATGGTGCTTATGCCGCTGGATCCCACAAAAGCTTTTAATATAATCTAATAAAATTCACTAATAAAAACTTGGGTTTTACCATTTTCATTAGGAGAGTGGGGGTTAAAATGAAAAGCGATCCTTTTCCAATATTTGAAAATAAATATTTATATGGATTTCAAGGGTCAGAGGGAATTTGAGGATAGTTTTGGAATAGCTGCAATGCATTCTGAATTAGGAAATATGAGAAACTCTTTATATCAGATTGTGGGAGATGTGAGTTACTGTTTTGGAAATTGAAAATTGGGGTTTTGGGGTAGGATGCACCCCTGCGGGTAAGGTTTTGATGTACCACAACCAATTACCACTAGTGAAATTACTTTCACCTCAGGTGGCCTCCGTCACGCCAATAAAAGGGGGTGGCCCCCACATAGATGTTGTGAAGGACTTGGTGATGGTTGTGGGAGTACCTTCTGCTGTTTGCCCAAAGTCTGTCATGCGATCAGCAAAATCTGATCATTCAATTTTACAGTTAGTGCCCATGTAGGTTTCACTATGGTGTTACCCCAATTAACGGAGTTCCACTGGAAATTGGCCAGGGTCTTTTGGCTGATCTCCCCAAGATTTTTAATATCATTGAAATTGCATTTAGGGTCATCAGAAACTTGTAAATGGCCAATAGCTCCTCGTTTTAACTGAATTTGACCCAAGACATTTTTCCTCTGCAGCTGAGAGGGCAAATGTCCGACATCACCCCCCTCAAGAATGGTGGGGGGAGAATAAAGCCAAATGAAGCATCCATGTACTTGGTTGTTAGTGATTCCAGTAGCTAGCGATTTTATAGAATATTCATTACCTCTTTTGTAGGTGATGGTGAAGGGTCCTTCCTAGATTGATCCAAGCTTACCGATTCTAGGAGTGATGTAGTTATGGTAGTACAATACCATGTCAGATACTTGGTATGTAGGTAGGGAAGTTCTGAGATCATTGGCTGCCTGCCCTTCTATTGTTACTGTTTTTGCTAAATTAGACATTGCCTCTGATTTTAACTGGATGATGCGTTGAGCCAATCATCTCATAACTCTTTTGGGGCTCCTCAACTTTAGAGGAAAATACATCCTTAACTAGGAGAGCAGGTATTTCTGGTTCTCACCCATACAAGACATGGAATGGGGACATTTTCAATACTTGGTGATAACTAATCTGATAGGCCATGAGGGCACTGGGTAAGTATTGATCCCAGTGAAGGGGATCAGAAGAGGCCATTTTTCATAGAATGGATACCAGGGTACTATTTGCTCTCCCACAGTTCCGTTGGTAGAGAGATTGTATGGAGCTGAGAAAAGTTGTTGTGAACCCATTGAGGTTGCCAGGATTTTTACTACTCTGGAGGTGAAGTTCTTCCCATTGTCGCAGAGTAGACTTGGGGACAGCCATGTCAAGAGAAAATGTTTTGTATGTAAAAAGGTGGCTGTGGCCTTGGCCGTTTGGGCAGGAAGAGCCATGGCTCCACCCATTTAGTGAAATGATCTATAGCTACTAGTATAAATTTGTTTCCACTAGTAGTCTGAGGAAGGGGACCTATTACATCCAAACTGATGGTGTGGAACGGTTGTTGGGGGGTAGTGGGTTGATACTGGTATCATGTCTTGAAAATGGATTGCTTCTTACATGTAAGGCAAGCTTCCAAGACATCAACAATCAATTCCATCATTCCATCCCAATAGTACCGATCCTTAATCCACTCATATGTTTTATTTGCCCCTCCATGACCTAGGGTAGAGTGAGCTTCTAGGATAGCGGGTACTTGTTCTGAGGGCTGAAGGTAAGGCAGCCACTTTTCCCTCACTTGTTTATACAACTTCCCATCCTCCACTTTTGTATTGTGGGAGTGCCACGATAACATCTTCTGGACAGGCTCATCCTCATCCTCCCATTCATTTGGGGTCATTAATAGATCATGCAACCTCTCCGCCTCACTGTTATCCAAATGAAGGACTGGCAAGCCTCGTCAACCCATCACTTTTAAGTGACGGGTCCCAGCATAGTGTTCAATCTTTATATCATAAGGCTGGAGCTTTAGAGCCCAATGTGTTAACCGGCCAGTAGGGTACTTCATGTTTTGTAACCATTTTAATAAAGCGTGGTCTGTAACCACAATGAAGGTGATCCCATATAAAAATGGCGGTAGTGCTTCAAAGCTAGCAGAACAGCGATGCACTCCTTCTTTTTTCAGTTACACTATAATTGCGTTCCACTTTTGACAGCATCTTACTGAAATAGGATACTGGATGATCTACACCAATTTCATCTAATTGGGCTAAGATGGCCCCCACGTCATAGTCAGAAGCATCGGTAAACAGGATAAAAGATTTATTGTATTTTGGGTGTCTCAGGATAGGTCGTTGTTGTAACAGTTGTTTCAACATCTCGAAAGCAGCCTTCTGTTCATCACCTCAATAGAAAGGGGTGTTCTTAGTCAATAAACAAACGAGTGGCTTGCTGAGCTGGGCAAATTTGGGGATAAATTGATGGTAATACCCCATCATCCCTAGAAATATCTGAATGTCCCATAGATTCTTAGAGGGAGGAATCTTCAAAATCTCTTCAACCTTATCTAACATGAGTTGTATTCCTTTTGGGAAATGTAGTGTCCAAGGAAATCCAATTTCTTTTTGAAGAAGGTACATTTTGAAGGGTTCAACTTAATATCTAACTTGCGTAATCTTTGCTACACCTCTTTCAGATGATCAAGTTGTTTGTTGAAGGTTTGTTAGAACACTGTGATATCATCAAGATATACAATGACACAGGTTAACTTCAGGTCCCGCAAAATATGGTCCATTGCCCGCTGAAAAGATGCAGGTGCATTACACAACCCTTGTGGTAATCAGTTTGGTTGGAAGAGACCCTCACTACAAATAAGAGCACATTTCTCCTAATCTTTAGGGGAAAGGTCCATTTGCCAATAGCCGCTAGCCAAGTCCATGGCTGAGAAGAAGTTAGAGACAGAGAGTTGGGCCAGGGCGTCATCAATGCGGGGGATATGATAACTATCCTTTTTTGTGAGGTTATTCAATTTTCAGTAGTCCATAAAGATCTGATGACCCTCCATTATCTTTTTAATAAGCAACAGAGGGGAAGGCCATGGGCTTTGTGAAGGTAATAGCAACCCTGCATCTAGCAATTGCTGGAGCTCTGTCCTCATTTGCTCTTCTTCCACCTTTGACTTATGGTAAGGTTTTGACAAAATAGGCGGAAATCACCCACATTAATGGAGTGACACCAGCCTTTCATGTAACCATATTCATGGTCTGATTTAGAAAAGATGTCGCTATATTTATCTAATAAAGTATGAGCTTTTTCCAATTTGACTGTGGTTAACTCATCCGAAATATGAACGTTAGGTAGAGTTCACACCAGGTTATCCATAGGCAAACCCAAATCCTCCATAGAGCCAATGGAGTGGATACGTTCAATATCTTCTACTGGAAGTAGGAAGCCTCGGCCAATCTCCTGGTGTTTTCAAATGATCATGTCTTTTACAATGAAGTTTCCAGAAAAAGGGTAATAGGACTCTGGTAGGCTGGGTCTAGTACCCCAGGCAATACCCTAGGCTCCAAGGGGCTAACGCCCTCAAGACTTGTGATATGCAACAAGCAGTGATGAGGGATTTGGATTGTGATTTTAGTGTCAACCACGCGTTGTTCCCCAGGTTTAATTAATAACACATCTGCAGCATAGAAAGGGATGCCATCCCTTGCATCCACTGAACTGGGCAATTTCTTAGTGTGGCTTCCTGAGGTGGAGTAAGATAAAGTCATAGCTGAGAAAGGGTATTTGATCAGGCAAGAGTATTCAAGCTTGCTGGGTTCTTTGTTAGATAAGACTAATGGGACTTCATAGCTTAGTAATTAGAGGTATCCTTGCTTCATGTTTATTATTCCCTCGTACTCAATCATAAACTGAGTGCCAATGAGCATATTGTATGCGTTGTTGTCCAAAGCCACAGCAGGGGCTGATAAGATAGATTTCTTAATGCGAATGGGAAGGGAAGAGTATGCCCTGACAGCACGGGTATTATTGGGCCTGAAGTTCCAAATTCTTGTGTATACTCCAAGTCATGAGCTAGCTTTATCTTCTTGATAAGCTTAGTGGAGATCACATTAATGGGGGAGCCAGTGTCCAGGATAACCAGAATTCGAACTTTCTGCATAACCACTTCAACTTTTGTGATGGTTCCTCCAAAGTTAGGTGACAAAGCTAAGACCTCCTTAAGCCAAAAAGTGGAGGTTAATTGTAAGCAGTCTTGGGATAGTTATCCACAATGGTTTTCATGGGCTGGACCCACTGAAGAGGTCAAATCAAGCTAGCAAAGAATTGATCACCATTGCTGGCAGTATCAATAACTTTGGGTCATCCTAAAATTTGGCTGAGGTATATTCCCTCAGTATGGTGGTAAAATTGACTCCTCCAGCGTTTAAATAATCAGGAACCTCTAGTTCTACAGGTGCTCCCAAAATATAGTATCCAACGCCATAACCCCCTCAGATTCCTCCCCAGGAGTATTCTCAACAACAGGCAAAGCTGCAGTGGAAGTAGGGGAGATGGCTACAGAAGATTGAGTAGCCTTAGGAGACGCATTTTCCAGCTTGGCTGGAAGAGAAGGCACAGAGGCGTTAGTGAGCTTGAGCAGGCGTATGGTAGTTACAACCTTACAGGGCTTTGATTCATTAGAAGGAGTGATAACTTTTTTAAGTCGCACTGAGGGAGCAGGTCTAGTAGGGAGGATAGGCACAGGTGGGCTCACTCCCAACTGTTCAACTGGTGGAAGCTCTTTTTTAGTACTAGAGTGGAAGCTCTTTAATGGTTAAAGCTGAAGAGTTCACCTCAACGTCACTTGTGTTAGCCCATAATTGGAATTCAGACACTTCAAACACAGCCTCTTTAATGTCGCTGAGAGAATTTTAAAGTGGCGTTTCACTGAGATGATATGTCTGTCTAGAGAGGGTCGAGAGGCTAGCCAGTTAACAGGGCGGTGATGGCATCATCAAGGGTAAGCATGTTAGAGGTAGTCAACCTTTGTGCAGCGAGGCAAAATTGTTCAGCGAAGGCAATGGTTGATTCACCTTCAAACATACTAAGGCGCATAAAGGCCTGTTTTTCCCTGTGTAGAATCTGTTTTATCCAAATTCAGCCAGAAGAGCTTACTTCACCTCTGCCCAAGTGTATGAAGGGTTCAGTTTAGTGACTATCATCTCTTACACTAGATGACTTAAACAAGGAAGGATGTGGCGCACTTTTTGCTTGTCTGTGGCGCCATCCATAGCAGCTTCATAAATATACAGGAAAGTAGCAATACTCCCTTTACCAGGGACAAACTTTTCCTTAAGTGGAAGTTTATAAATCCACTTTTCAAGCTCCTTAAGGTGAGATAAAGCGTTTACTAGTTGGTTTTCAAGAGCAACGACTTTTGACATACATGGCCCCCCTGTAGTGAGCACCATTTTGTAGGAATCCAGCTTAGGGGTGCTCGCTGGTGCTTACACCACTGGATCCCACAAAATTTTTTAATAAAATTTAAATAAAATTTACTAATAAAAACTTGGGTTTTATCATTTTTATCAGGAGAGTGGGGGGTTAATATAAAAAGTGATCCCTTCCCAAAATTTGACAATTAATCTTTATACGGATTTCAAGGGTCAGAGGGAATTTGAGAATAGTTTTGGAATAGCTGCAATGCATTTTGAACTAGGAAATATGAGAAACTCTCCTATCAGATCGTGGGAGATGTGAGTTACTGTTTTGGAAATCAACAATTGGGGTTTTGAGGTAGGATGTACCAATGAGGCAAGGTTAGATGTACCACAACCAATCACCACTAGTGAAATTACTTTCATCTCAGGGGGCCTCCACCACGCCTATAAAAGGGGGTGGCCCCCACATAGGTATTGTGAAGGACTTGGTGATGGTTGTGGGAGTACCTTCTGCTGGTTGCCCCAAAGTCTGTCATGTGATCGGCAAAATCTGATCATTCAATTTTACAGTTAGTGACCATGTAGGTTTTGCTCTGGTTTTACCCCAATTAACGGGGTTCCACTGGAAATTGGCCAGGGTCTTTTGGACGATCTCCCTGAGATTTTTAATATCATTAAAATTTCATTTAGGGTCATCAGAAAATTGTAAATGGCCAACAGCTCCTTGTTTCAGCTGAATTCAACCCAAAACATTCTTCCTCTGCAGATGAGAGGGCAAATTTCTGACATGGCCAGTGGCTTATGTTATATTCACCGTTCAGAAACTCACTAGGCTTATTAAAATAGCCTCAACTCCTTTGGTCAATTTTGGGCATAACTTTCCCAACGTAATTGAGAACTCCTTCTGCAGCAGGTTTCAATACAAGCTGTGATTTCAGCTTGCTGACACTTCTCCAAAGGTAAGACTCTGCTAAAATGAAGAAGAGGATAAAATAAAATATCTTTTGTAATAGGATATTTATTTGATGATCAGTCATTAGGCCAGGCGCCAGTATTTATACCTCTAGGGCATCTCCTGGCCACATTTGAACACAAAATTTTAACAGATATTTTACCACCTCAGTTCAGCCCTTAACTGATATGACTGAGACCTTTTCTTAGGTTTATTGGTGGCAAAATACTCTCAAAATTGGGAGGATTTCAGGCACAAAAATTGCGATAAACGCATGCAAAATTGTCCTAGGATCTTCTTGATTTGAGTTTTGTTATACTGCTGACAAAATACACCTTTTGTGAAATTCTTGCATTAATCAAAATAGATGACGTACCACTAATCAGGACATCAGCAGGCCTCTCTCTTGATAGCACTAGGAACTCCCTTTTGGGTGGTCCATATGCAAGTGCTATCATGCTGATTATGCAAATCAACATACAAGTTTCACCCTAGGGCAGAAAATTGATTACGTTTTTTATTCATATAATGGTCCATGGGACTTTTAGATGTTAACTTCAGGTCAGACCTGAACGATTTTGTATACTAGTTATTGATTGTGTTCCTGATAATTGAGACAATTGCTGAGATTTGATGCATAGATAATTGGCCATAATGTGTAAGCGTATTTGGCCTGAGCTTATTGATAAATTACTTGAGTGAAGTTAAATCGAGATATTTGGCCCAAATTGTGTAATTGCAATAGAATTTGAGGTGAGAGTTAAGGTATTAGCTCAAGCATTGGGAGAATAATTGGACCAACCTGATGGTTGTCAAAGGTTTATTTTAGAGTCAACTACCAGAATCTGACATTTCACCCCACTTGACTTAATTATAAGCCTTAAGATTCCCAATTAGCCTTCATTGATCTGTTAGCATTAGCCCAAACGCCCAATGAGCATGGAGTTGGGTCTTCTATTTGGTAACTTTGGCCCAAATGCCTAATGTCTAAAGTTTGATCCTCCTATTGTTAATTTTGGCCCAAATGCTCGCCATGTCTGAAGCTGGATCCTCTCCCCAACCTCAAGTGCAAACTAAAGTATTAATTTAGAATAAAACTATTAAATAAATATTTTTTGTTTTTGTTTTTAATTTTGTTTTTGTTTTTTTAACTTTTCTTTTCTTAATTGGTCCGCTTATTAACCTTTTTAGGAATTTTTCATGGACTTGGTTGTATATATGGCCAGTCCTAATATCCTTAATTGTGTATATGAACTTAAGCGTTTTCTCAATCACTTCAAATGGCCCAACCCAGATTAATCTAACTTTTGCAATCAGCCCAATCTGTGGGTGTTGCAAAATATAACTTCTTCATTAACTTAGAATTTGGCCATTGTAGTAATTCTTTAATTCCTTTTGATGTCAGGCCTTTTTCTCAGCAAAACTATTGTCAAAGGCTTGAGCTTGTAGTTTGAATAAAGCATCTACAAGCTTCTCGACATACTGAGGATAAGTGTTTTTGCCAGGATCCTCTAGGGTTAAACATAGCAGTGTTGGTAGGGCCAGGTATCCACCATATAATAATTGAAACGGAGACATCCTGGTGATGATTGGTAGGAGATATTGTAGGCAAAGACTGCTGAACTTAGATAAGTACTCCATTCAGATGGTTTGGATGATGTTAACTTCTGGATAATGTTCACCATCGTCCCATTTGCGCGCTCAACAGTCTCATTAGTTTTGGGGTGACAGGGAGCAGAAAGCACACCACATACTCCCATTAGTTGGTTGAGCTTGGCAAGGACATTGGCAGTAAAGTTGGTTCTATTATTGGTCAGAATAACCTGGGGACATCCATGTTTGTGGATGGTGTTTCAAGGATGAACTTGGTGGTAGTTGCAAGGTTGTGATCTCTTTCTACTAAGCATCACTTTTCAAAAATCAATTCAGCCTTGAAATTTAGCTCCACTAAAGAGATTTTGAAAACTATTAGAAATTATGGCGGGAAACCCCGCAAAAGAACCTGCGGACTCAGCCAAATGAGCCAGCACCACCCCAAACGAAGCAACCCTTGGTTACCCACCTCAGGGTCAACCAGAATCACACGCTCTCAAGCAGCGGCCATGAAAGCAGGCACCACCCCCACCTGGAGCTACTTTAACTAACGCCAGTTCACCTGATCGCAATTCTGCAACCTGCACGCCCAGCAGCTCTGCGTGCGCTGCTTCCCACCAACCCGCTGGGCCCCCTCCAACCAAGGAGGCCATCACCCACGCTGTTTTAATGGCGTCTGCTCAGTTGAATGAAACTCAGCCCATCCAGGCATTTACCTCCCCCATTGTGTCAGCTAATTTAACCCCATCTATTATTGCTGACGACATGTTTCTGACTCCCCCCATGAGGGGCGATACCCAGCTACCTGGCCCCAAACCCTCCGGATGTAGGGTTGGATTAACCGCACATTCTGGTTCACTAAGCACCAAATTGGGACAATTTACTTTTCCCAATGGGGATTCAAATGGTTTGGATTTTGGAACTTCACACCAGTTCCAATCTCACCCATCCCATTTAAACCCCATAATTGGCACTTCTCAAGTCGGCACTTTATCTCCATATGCTGAAAACGACCAATTCACCAATTAGCCAGTGAGTTTTGCCCACAAAATCACAGCAAATACTTGGGCTGAATTTACCCAAATAGATTGGGATGGTGATGAAACATCGCCCTCCTCCCAATTGGCTGAGTTAATTCCAATCTGGATAGACCTCCCCAATTTAGCGAGGCCCAACAATCACCTGGCCCCCAAACCCTTGGATGTAAGGTTGGTTTAGCCGCACATTCTGGTTCACTAAGCACCAAATTGGGACAATCTAATCTTCCCAATGAGGATTAAAATGGTTTGGATTTTGGAACTTCACACCAGTTCCAATCTCACCCATCCCATTTAAACCCCATAATTGGCACTTCTCAAGTCGGCACTTTATCTCCATATGCTGAAAATGACCAATTCACCAATCAGCCAGTGAGTTTTGCCCACAAAATCACAGCAAATACTCGGGCTGAATTTACCCAAATAGATTGGGATGGTGATGAAGCATCGCCCTCCTCCCAATTGGATGGAGTTAATTCCAATCTGGATGGGCCTCTCCAATTTAGTGAGACCCAACAATCCGCCCCTCAATTCAATATGACGCCAGCAACTGCTGTAACATTCCAGCAACAGGGGAACTCCGCAAACTTGTCCAAACCACCAGCTCGCATTCAACCCATGATTGCAGCCCAAAGCAAACACAAACGTACCAAAGGAGCCACTGGGGCATGGCAAAAACCTCTGGCACCAACGCTACCCAAAGCTGATCCCCGTGAAGTGGCGTTTATTGCTGATGTTAAGAAGAAATGGGCCGAAACTAGAGCGCAAAAATCTCTACCTCGCTCAACCCTCTCCCACACAATTCACCTTTATTATGGGCATAACCCTATTGAATTCTATACGGAGGATTACTTCTCATACTTTGCAGCGATCACGGAGACATTCCCAATTAACACTACCATCCATGAATCAGTGGAGGGCCACTACATCGATGTGAGCTTCACTGAAGCTGCCCTTGCTGACCATGCTACCCTCCAGGTCATTATTCCGCGTGGATCTCTTCGCATCTCCTGCACACGCTCTCACCTGGAGAAAATTTCATGGGTTACTTTTTCCAACCTACCAACGACTGTTGATCCTGAGTCTCTTAAACTGGCGCTCCAGCGTGGTTTAATGGAGTTTGGGTCTGTTCTTTCAGTGGACTTTAGCGTCCCCTTTTACTATGCTCCCACTCAAAGAGCTCACACTGCTAGGGCGTCGTTCATCCCCTCCCCCACTGTATCCCGCAACATTGAGGTTATTACTCGTGTGGCGGTAGTTGGGGCATGCCCTGAGATCTTTTTTGTCGACTCTGATCAGGAGCGCCCCCGGTGTTCATGGTGTAACGCCCTTGGACACTTGTATAGTGGCTGCACAGCTCAAAATAAGCCCTCTTAGCCACCACCCAAGGGCCTAAACCAGGCCAAAAACGATCCCACGTGGCCGCAGAAGCAATTCCACAACCCACACAATGGGTTCCCGTTCAAGACCTGTCCCCTGAGGCCTTACGCCTAGCAGTTGAAACAGCTAACCCCATTATTGGTACGGGATACCTTCGCGCTCATGCCCCCCTTCCAGTGGGCACCCCCTCCAATCTCCCAGAGTCAACTCCCTCTCTGACCAAGCGCAAGGCATCTCCCACAGGGCGCCCCTCGTCAGCCACCCCCACTCAGGGCTCCGAGGCACCCCCACCAACCTCCACTAGCGATTTATCACATCAACCCTCAGCTCCAAATGGAGCTATGTCCACCAGCATGGACTGGCGACCCACAGCCTGCGGTAGAAGTGCCACCTCAAAGAGTCCTACCCCAACCCCACAGTCTATTTCGCGCGGATCCTTTGCAGTGTTGGAGGAAGTGAATACGGACTCAGACTCATCAAATGGGGACACCGCGGAGGTCGCCATTGAGCACCCTCAAAACCTTCCCCTGCAACGGAGCGGGGGCAGCATCCTAGGCTGGCTTACTGGGTCCTCTGCCCCCCACCCTCTCCTTCCCCTCAGAACCCTCAACGCTCCTCACGGATTGCAGCTAATAGTCAAGCTAAAGGACTCAAAACTAGCGCCTCACAGCAGCAGGTTTAAGCGCTGGCAACCCCCAGGACATGGAGGGGAACAGTTATGAGTCCCCACGGCAGCACCCTGGCCCTGAAATCCATCAACGTGAATGGGTTGCGGGACTTTAAGCGGAGAGCCCACCTCCTCCTCAACTTCAGGTCAGCACAAATTGACATCGCTGCTGTCCAGGAGCCCCATATCCTCCCCACGAACAATACGCATGGAATGAACAGTTTGGAGGCAACTCCTTCTGGACAAACCATGCCGCCCTTATTGTTTTTAATCCCCGGGTTAAAACCCATTCTTTTTCACAATATCTAGGTGGCCGCCTCATACTGGCCAAACTCACCACTCCTGACTTCTCTTTCTTTGCTGCAAGCATCTACCTGCCTAATGAAGGTCAGGAGCAAAACCGGCTCTCAGAAGAGCTCGTCCAACTCAATCTTCCACGGAATACAATCCTCTTGGGAGATTTCAACACAACCATAAGTCGCGTCCGTGACTCTTACCCCACTGCAGCAAAGGAACGCCCTGTATCAAGTCGCCTCCAGGATTTCCTTCGCCTGAGTGGCTTTATAGATGTGCTTCCACCCTCCGCGTCTGGCCTAGGTTGCATGGCTAGGATCCAGTATGATGGAGGACCTTTCCAGTCAGCGTCACGCATAGATATGGCACTGATTGGCCCCCTGCTAATTGGCCGCGTCTCCTCTCCCATCTCTCGTGACAACCATCTGAGTTATCACAGGTCACTCACCGTTGTCCTCACCACCACGCTTAGACCGTCGCGTAGGTTATGGCCTAGGGTTGCCCCAGCTCTTCTCAACAACCCCTTCACTAAGGAGAAGCTGTCTATGACCATCCGGGAGACTCTCACCTCCCCCACCCCACCTGCTTGACCACAAGGATAGATGGGCGGTGACCAAGGAGGGTATCACCCGCGTTGCTTACAACTGTGCCAAAGCCCAGATGACCGCAGCTCGCGCCAGAGACAAAAGGGCGGAAGCCAGAATCAGAAATCTGGAGCGAAACTGCCAGCCTTCGCCCTCTCCCAGATGGTTGTAATACTGGAAAGCGGCGCAGGAAGCACTCCGCTTGGAGCTCACACTTCAGGAAGAACGGGCAGCAAACTTTACAACATCTTGTTACTATGCTCAATGGGAACGCCCCACCCGCTTCTTCTTTCAGGAACAGAAAGCCTGGTCAACAGCGCAGGATATTACTGCACTGAAGATTGGCACTACAACCACTTCAGATAAGGAGGAAATCACGCAGGAACTACACCGCTTCAACTCCAGCCTCTTCCATGCCACCCAGGTGGACCCGTCGGACATCCAAGACTTCCTGTGGCAGGCTCCAGAGCCTCCCATTGACTCACGGGTATGATGAGGCTCTACTGGCGCCTATTTTCATCTAAAAGGTGATGGAAGCCCTTCTGAAATCCCCACGGCTTAAAGCCCCAGGCCCAGAAAGAATACCCTTCGAGGTATACCTTCTGGAACCTGCGGTGATAGCCAGAACCCTCCGCGACCTCTTCGCTGCACTCTTGGTGAATGGCGAGGTCCTCCCCAACTATAGAGGCTTAATCACGACCCTCATTCACAAGAAGTCAGACCGTGAGAACCTGGCGAACTGGCGCCCCATAGCGTTGATCAACACAGACCACAAGCTCTTCACGAAGATTCTGGCCAACCACATCACCAAATGGGTGTCACCTCGCCTCTCCCCATCCCAGCATGGTTTTATTCCGGGGAGGTCGTTATGGGACAACTATAATGACCTTCACGTAACTTTGACTGCTAACTCTCGTAAGGTGAATGGCTTTGTGGCTCTCCTGGATATGGAGAAAGCATATGATCTGGTGGCCTGGAAGTATATTGATGCTTCCCTGGCCCGCTTCCATCTCCCCGCAGCTAGGCTCTGGATATCAGCGCTCTATGACCAGCTCCACACCAGAGTCCTGGCGCCAATGGGTTTTACAGTGGCAGTACCAGTTGGACAAGGTCTCCGGCAAGGGGACCCCCTGAGCCCTATCCTTTTTAACATCACCCTCGACCCCCTCTTGGCCTCCTTACAGGACAAGCTAACAGGGATTCTGGTCCCAGGTAGTTCCCCCACCCGCACCATGGCATTTGCAGATGACACCGCCATTGCATTTGGCTGCCCTGAGATGTTGCCCTCGCTGCTGTGACTATTGAGAGGTACACCAAGGCGTCTAACGCCATGCTCAACACCTCCAAGACAACAGTTGTACAGATCGTCTCCCCCACCTTCCCCCCACCATTTGGTATTGAACCTGTGCGCAGTACCTTCCGGCACCTGGGCGTTCTCACCAACCAACAATGAGTTACGCTTAAAAGACAATGAGGACTTGCTCCTCACAGCAGTTAACTCCAGGATTGCCAGCTGGAACCGGCGGCACATCACCCCCAGGGTCAAGCTCTGATGGCCAATGTGTTCCTCCTCTCCAAAATCTGGTTCCTAGCGCACGTCTGCCCATTCACAAATGCCTTTTATACGCGGCTCAATGTAATCCTCCGCTGTTGGATCTGGGGCTCAAACCATCCACCAATGGCCCTCTCAACCATTGCCTGACCCTGCAATGAAGGGGGCCTAGGGCTTCTGGACACGCGATCCCACACCACCACAATCTTCCTGAAGTTCCTATGGCTGATTGTCTGCTGGGACGCGATCCCCATGCCCCAATGGGCGCCCGCCCTCCGCCAGTCAGTGTCAGCAGCTCTGGGTCTTCCTAGAGCATCTCTGACCTCATTAGGGGAGTGGCTCACAAACCGCCCAGGCCATCGCCTGAAAACATCCTCATCCCCTACTGGAACCAGGCTCTCCTTGCCCTGAAACGAGTAGGCGCGCGGATCCACCATGCCTTCCCATACAGAAGGGAAGGCCCTGGCCTCAGCCCCCGTCGCCATGCAATTGTGCACAATGGACAAGTTGTCACAACTCGCCTCAACTCCTAAGATCGTCCTCCCATCCACCCAAGACTCCTTGAGCTCCTCCCTCCCTCCGTGAGATTTGACCTTAAGGAATTGTGGAAGGACGTCTATCACCCCATCCTGTCAGCAAAGGTGTCCAACACCTTATGGAGGGTGCTCCACTGTTCATACAGGACAGGGACCGGACTGGCCCTACCTTCCAGCACCAAAGCTGCCCCCGCTGTGCGGAGCCTATTGACTCCCACCTCCATCGTTTTTTCACCTGTCCAGGTGTCACCGCATTTTGGCTAAAGGCCCGCGCGCTCCTCCATGCTCAGCCCTGGTCTGAACACCCTGTGAAAGACCTCATGTTCGAGCAGACGTTGCCTGGTTGCCACCAACCCCTCCGTGTCCTCGCCTATGCCACAGCCATCTGGACCATAACTCCTTCCTTCGTGCTGCCTTTGATTAGCAGGTGTGGACCCTTCCACACATGATCACCCACTTTCAGGTACACTTTAGGATGGCCCTGAAGGTCTGCACTATGTCGCCAACCCTCCCCCACTCAGTTATCACTGCAGCACGGCTCTGGCGCGCAAACCCCCTCCCTTTCTCGATGCCTCCTCCCTTCCCTCGCCTCAGGCTCTTAGGGGCCCAGGCATAATTCAATAAACATTGATGAATCCCCCTCGGGTTGGGACCATCTAGTATTAAAAAAAACTTGGTGGTAGCTGTCACTCCAGCTTCCTAAATGGCCTTGGTCTCGACCCATTTGGTCAAGTAGTTGATGGCTACGATTATGTACTTGGCCTTCATGTTGCTTGTTAGAAGTGGCCAACAACGTTGATAGATACAGTGTGCAAGGCAAAGTTGGGCCAAACAAGCTGGTAGGATAAAACTTTTCAGAACAGTTTTTCGCCTTGGCACTCTGCACAGCATTCTAGAGTTTCTTGGATGTCAAAATGCATTGACTCCCAGTAGTAGAATTGCTTCAAATACTCTTTCATTTCCTTAATCCGCCATGCCCTATGGCCTTATGTGCTACCATTATTAGGTATGTTTGGGCTGATGGTCTTAGGAAAATATACTTTTTGTCCTCAACAATCTTGTAAAGCATCCTGTTTTTGATGGTTGTATTTTTTTGTATATTCAATAATATTTTTGGATAGATTCAGGCTCATCTTGATACTCTCCACTGATCATTTTCATAAACAACTCATTGGTGGCCTGACTAATTGTTGCAATGGTGGGTAGTCAGGATAGACAGTTGGCATTTTGGTGTTTTGCTCCAACTAAATGCTCAATGGTGTAGTCATAAGCTTGAAGCTTTAATGCCCAGTGGGATAATTGGCCCTCAGGTTCTCTTAAGTTGCTCAACCATCTTAGGAAGCATGATTGGTAACATCTTTAAAATGAGTGCCATGAAGGTAGACCCGGAAATGCTTGCAAGCATATATGCCAGCTAAGCATTCTCAATTTGTCACCGTGTAGTTCCTTTCATGAACGTTTAAGGTCCAACTAGCAAAGGCAACTGGATTTTCTTCACCATTTTCTCCAACTTGGGATAACACGGCCCCCACTGCTGTTTGGGATGCATCAGTTTGGATGATAAATTCACAATCAAAGTCTGAGTATCAAAGAACAGGCGCACCTAATAGGGCTGATCAGAGTTGGTCAAATGCATCCTGGCAAGCTGGAGTCCAGTCAAATGGACCTTATCTTTAAGCAGATAGAAAAGCGGCTCTCCAAGTTGTGCAAAGTCAGCGATAAATTGGCAATAGTACCCAACTATGCTAGGCATGCTTGTTTATTGTGCTTGGATTTGGGCCATTTCATTTTGGAGATGGCATCCAGCTTAGGGGTTAGGCCAAAGACCCACTTTATCAATCACAAATCCAAGGTATTACAGTTGGTCTTCAAAAACTGACATTTTCTGAGTTTGATACCTAAGTTTGCAGCAGCTAGCTTTTTAAAAACCTCCTCTAAGTGTTCCAGGTGGTCATCAAAAGTGCGGCTGAAAACGTTGATATCGTCAAGGTACACTAGTACACATGACAATTTCAAATCTTTCAGGATTATGTCCATTGCCTGTTGGAATGTAGCCGGGGTATTTCAAAGCCCTTGAGGCATTCTTTAATGGTCAGGTTGAACCAATAGTTATATTTCAACTTGAGATTCAGATTTCTGAATATTGAGTCAAAATGCTATTTGGGGTTTTGAGGTGCATGCGGGCTCAGCGCTGGGCTGTGCCCCTCCCAAGATATTCTTCATGCTCCTTGGGGCATGAAGAAAAGTGTGGAGGGGCTCCCTGGAAGTGCGACCTTAAAAGGTTGGGCCCGCGCAATTCTAAGCTCAGTTCAGAATTCTTTCTTGTTTCCCACCCTTGCATGTGTCTCTCTAGTAGCCTCGGGACTGCTCTTGCCTTGTCTTACCTGGTATCCCATGGAAAACCCACTTTTTGTATCCTTAACAAAAAAATTGAGATTCAGCAGATCAGTTCACGCCAAATCTCTGATCTTCTCCTGGTGTCGTTTGTGGTGCCCTATGTCATAGGGATAAATTTATCAGCATGTTTATTTCATTAATAAATAAAACAAGGTTAATTTCAGAATCGAAACCCTCACTTATCTATGTCATCTTTCCACGTTTCCAAATTGCCCTACATCTGAGGTTAAATTAGTGAATACGCTGAGTCAAAGCTTTTATCTCGAGGGAACTCATATTGGGCAATCTGTTGGCGCCAATTTTGAATCCGCTGATCCAAAGGCAAGATGGCAGTCAAAAACTGGGATGTTTTTGTCCGTTACACATTCTTGTCAGCTGTAATAGGCCCTCTTGGGTTATAATTGCACATTTCTCATGCTCCTCTTTGGGAAGATCTATTTGCCAATATCTGCTGATAAAGTCCATCGCTGAGAAGAACTTTGCACCCCCTATTCTATCCAAGGTGTTATCAATTTATGGCAGTTGGTATGAGTCCTTCTTTGTGATGTTGTTTAACTTCTGATAATCAATGACTACTCAGTTGCTTCCATCCTTTTTCTTCACTATTAAAATTGGTGCTGCCCATGGACTTTTTGAAGAGACTACCATGCCACAATTAAAGGAGTTTCTTAATCTTTTTGAAAACTGCTCTTCTGATTATTTCAAGCATCTAATCAGGCATAATCAAATATGTTTATTATCCCAGTATCAAGTTTGTGGATGACACCCTTAGCACATCCCAAAACAAAATCATCTTGTGTGAATTTTTCCTAATATTTAAAGAATTATTTATTTGGGGAAGGTCGACCAGGGGCACAAGCACTTCTGATATGGTGAGAAAACTAATGAAATTCGACAATTAAAGACACCCCAGAGGGTTCAAGGCCCCTCTTGTTGTCTCCAGGATCACCAATTTTAGGACGATAGGGAAGGGGAGTTATGCTGGCTTATTCTTGGATGCAGCATGTGTGAAGGAGAGGATCAACTTTTAGGAACCATATGGGGAACCATGTGTTGATTGTCCTTCTGTTATGGGGGGTCATATGTCCAAACAGCCATGCTTGGAAATGTTTCAATATATGGCTGTGGAAGCGGTGGATGGCTTCTTGGATTGTGGGCGCTGCTCCTGTGAACGAATCCAGTACCATTGTATGTATCGTCCATAGTGCTATTGCTACTATTAGCACCCTGAGAGATGGGTGGATAGGAGAGTCCATGTTTATAGCGAACATTTTCCTTTCTAGGCTGTATGTCTGTCCGTTTTCTTAGCGGAATAGGCGCATGGCCTCTTTCCATACCGCCACTGAAATTAGCATTGTTCTAAACGGTGGGCTAGGCTTCCATACTGACCACATATTGCACATGAGGTGTGAGTGGCATTTGACCGTTAAGCTGTTTGGTATACTCTCCTCATGCACCTCCATACATGTGCTCTTATCCTGGGTTAGATTAGAGGGTGATGTGTGTATCTCCATACTCTTCTTTGAGTCTCCAGGTTGTAAGGTATGTCCATATGGTCCAGGTAATCTATCCTGGCTATGGTACTTGGGCTTTTGCTTATTATATTGTCTGTGACTGTTTAATCATTGATCTCCTGTCTGTGAGTTAGCCTTGGGTGTCCTCGGTGACTGGTTTGGTCATTTATGTGAATCCGCCATGTCGCTCTTCTCTAGACTAGGAGTATTCGTTTGAAATGTGCAGGAGTGCCATGTGGTCCTGCAGCTGTGGGATGGGATGCCAGATATTTGATTAATGTGTTTGGGTGATCTGGGTTTCTTAATTGTAGTGCACGTAGGAAGTTATATATTGCTGTTCTGGCCCAGTGTGTATCTGGAAGATCTGGGCTAGTCACCTGAGCTATCCAGGATCCCCATATATGGGTTGCTTGCTCTATGTAATTAGTAAGCCCCATACCTCCATTCCTTCTAGAGCCAAATAGGGTTTCGAGGCGTACAGAGGGGTTGTGGTTGTACCAGAGCCATCCTTGTAATAGGGCGTGAATTGTGTTGAAGAAGGATGGTGAGAAAGCGATTGCATGGGCCGTGAACCATATGATTGATAGAATTATAGAGTTGGCTACCGTGACCCTTCCTGTTAGAACTGTTTGGTGTCCATGTAAGGAGGCAATGCGTTTTGTTATTTTGTCTAATAGTTGATTTTCCGTAATGGAGTTGGAGTAACCTCCTGCTTCCAACCATACTCCCAAATGATGAACAGGGCCAGCTGTTGTCTTGGTGATGAATGGAAGTTTCAGTGAGGTCGTTGCTAATTTTCGCCTCCTATGTCTGGTCAGGAGTCTTGATGTTGTATTAGCTTGTTGGCCCTAAGTAGTTGGCATCCACTGGGTCTGATATTTCTCCAGGAGTATAATTTCCGTTTTCTTAGTGTTAAGTGATGCGTTACTTATGGCTGAATAGTCTTGTATTATCTTCTCAATTCTGCAAGCGTCCTGATTGTTGGATATGCCCACCACATAATCATCAACGAAGGCCATCATTTTGACTGGTGGTTGGCCCTTGACGTTGATTCCCTTGAGAAGTGTGTTTATATTTCAGATTAGGGGGTCTAAGCTATGGTTTTAGAGTAAAGGGCTTAAGGGGTCTCCTTGTTTTAGTCCTCTCTGTGGGATAACTGGGTTGGTTAAGAAGCCTGCTCCCCGCGCAGCCATGGTTGCAGACTCTGTAAACAACATTACCCAGTTTATAAATCTATTTGGAAGCTTAAATTTTTGAAGGCAGGCCCTAAGATAGGTCCAAATCACCCTGTCATATGCCTTTTGTTGGTCTAAAAAGACAAGTGCTCCAGAGGTTTTGGACTGGCAGACATTTGCAACTGTGTGGATGTTATCCCATATGAATCTTCTTGGGACAAATCCATATTGTGATGGGGATATAGCATCAGTTACAATTTCTCCTAGTCATTTAGCCATAATTTTTGTAAACTTTTTTGTATATATGTTGATTAGGGAAATGGAGCTCCAGTTGGATAGGTCTAATCTGTCTCCTTTCTTGAATAAAGTGACTATGTAGGCTTCTTTTCCTCCAGGTAGGAAGCATGTTTCCATAATACAATTGTTCATTGAATCTAGAAGAATGTTAGAGATGTTAGTAACATATTTTATATAAAATTCATAGAAATCCATTAGGTCCAGGGCATTTCCCTCTTGGTGCACCGCGTACTACTTCCCATAATTCCTCACATGATATTAGGTTAATTAAATTGTTATTTTAAACCGCGGTATCAATATGTGCACTTCTAAGGATTTTTTTGGTTTTTTCTAGTCTGACCAGCTCAGATTTATACAATTTTGTGTAAAACCTGTGCACTTTTGTCGCGACTTCTTTGGGTGTTTCTGCTATGGATTTGTCAGGTCAATGGACTTCTGTACAAGCTATCATATTTTTCCTGGCGTGGAATTGGCGAAATAAGTAGCTTGAGCAAGTTTCTCCATCTCTTATGTTTTTGCCTTTATATTGGACTCCAACTCGATGTTAGTGTTTGCAGATCAGGGTGTTTAGCTGAGCAGAAACCTCCGCCCATTTGCGACCCCATCCCTGGCTATATCTCATTATTAGTAAGCTGTTTTCTAGATGGTCAATTTCAACCGATATGTGTTTGATAATGGCTGAAACTGCCCTGTGTCTTCTAGATGATGTACGTTTAATTTGTTGGGTTGTTGATTTTTTGAAATTTACAGGTGGTTAGTGGGTCTGAGCAAAAAGGTGTTTGAAAATCCTGGGTTGAGGATATCTCCTCCATCCAGGATTGAAACTCTGAGTTGTATAAACTTTCTGGGTGTATTCTGCACCATCTGGGTGCTTGGGTACTTGTTTCCACCAGTTTGTAAGACACCAAAACAAGCCGATGGTCAGAGAATTCAATTTTTGCAGTTTTAAATTTTTGAATTTGGTGACAGAAAATTATTGGTGTGAGTATTAGGTCTATCCTTGACATAGAGACAAGTATACCATTGTGTACATGTGGACGTGTCATCTTTTGTAGCAGGGATTGCCTTTTTGGCAGTGGATCATATAATCCCAGGGTGGCCTTTAATACTTGGAGTTCCATTTGCCCTTATGGTATCTCCATTGTGTATGGCCATCGGTCCATCTCTGGGTTAATCCAGCAGTTCATGTCTCCAATTATGAAAGTATTTGCTGGTAGATTTAGTTGTATTAGGGCTGTGAGAAATTCTTTTGGTCATGTGCACCATTCAGGGCGTACACACTGGCTATTGTGTGCACTTTGGTGTGCCATGAGAAGGTTACAGCGAGTATGTGGCTGTCCAGGAACAAATTTTTATTAATAAATTTAAAGTTTTGGTTCGCGCGTACTATCACCCCACAGTGGAGTGACCTAAACGATATTGTTGGGAGGAGCATTTTTCCCATACCTCCTCCTCTCCCTGTGGACAGTGGGTTTCCTGCACCGCCAGGATATCCACAGGTGGGTTTTTTAGGAGACTCAACTTCTTGGCCTGGGACATTAAGGCCTTGAGTCCCGCTATGTTCAGCGTCCCTATCTCTACTGAGACGCCCAATGCGCCTCAGGAGCGGTTAGCAGGGCCTCCCAGCCCTACTCCCTCGCTCACATTGCTCTCCACTGCACCTCTGCTGCGGAGAGCATAACCATGAATAGGAGTTGGGGTGTATTCTTCCCCTTTCATCGCCGCAGTTTTTGCTCCTCTCTTGGCTTTGCTTGGTTTCAATATGTTATTGCAGTTCACTTATGGGTTTTTTATTAACCACATTGTTTTCTTGCACATTCCATTGTTGATTTTCCTTCCTGATTGGGTTAAATTCTGCACTTTCTGGGGGTGCACTGAACCTTAATTTTGCTGCATTCATTTCCAAATCAGGTTCTGCCAAATTCAAACTGGTCAGATTGGGTGTATGGTTTTCCGCGGGATCTGATTGTTTCATGGACTCAAGTTCCTCCATGTCTTCCTGGATCTGCTCTGGCGATATGGTTGATTCTGCCGAGGCCTTTGCCTTGGCCACGGCCAGCTTTTGAGCTTGTTTTGCCATTTTGCATTCTTTCAGGAAAATAGGGTCAGTTATTTTATATTGCCCGTGCTCTCCCCAGTTGAAGGCTTGTGTAGTACCCGTGATTTTGGTGTACTCTGAGTCATCTTCGCCCATTTCCTCCTCACAGAATTCCATTTCTCTCAGGCCTTCTTTGGGGCAAGCATGAATCTTGTGCCCAAAGGCCTAGCAGTGGTTGCAAATGGGGGGTGCGCTTTCCACTGTTGCGCGGAACAGCTGGGATTTTTTCCCAGCAATTGTGAAGGATGTGATGTGGGGGATTTTTGTAATATCCTCCACCACATTCTGGTTCATCAAAATAATTGCTATTGCCTTCCCCATGATAAGGGTTGGCATCAGCTAGAATCTTTGCTTTTCAAATTGTTTGATTTCTCCATAGGCTTTCAAGCTTTCTCAGAGATGTCTTTTGACTACTGTGCGCGCCAGCGTGGTCAGAAGATAGTTGAAAATTATAAAAATGTCTTTGGATTCAGTCCTATGGGTGAGTTTGGTCAGGACCAATTTCTGTCCATTGGGAAGGTCGAGTACCACTCTGACCTTCGCTGCTTCATTCGCTTCTTCCACAGTTTTGAACCCAAGATCTACCCAACCTCTGCGGATAGTATGGGTTGTTAAGTACATCACATGTGGGAAAACTTTTTTTGGGCTTTGCTGAACTTTTCCCACATTGTCAGTGTTTCTATGCCCAGGAAAACTCATATCCCGTGTTCCACCAATGACAGTTGTTGCAATTGGTATACTTCCAAATAGCTGCAGTATTTAACCAAAAAATTGATGAAACCTGTGGGAGGTGCCATTTTGGGTTTTTTATTTTTGCTGAGATTTTCATTTGTACCTGTGCGCTTGGTACTTTTGGGCAGTGCAGGTCCAGGTCCGCTGCCCTTTACCACGTTTGCCCAGCTCTTTACCTTATTATTCATACTTATCTCGCCTGGTGTTTATTATCAAATTATGTGTTTGAATTGATTTGTATTACTAAAAGTGATAGTAATCAGAAAGAAAAGCTTAAAATTTAGAGAACAACTCCTGAGCTTGGCCTTTCTTGGAGTTGGTCAGGTTGCTTAAATTGGCCATAGGGACAACATTTTTTATGCTGAGTAGGTCCTTATTGGGGAGCCCTAATTCAACAAATGTTCCAAACTCATGGAATGAGTGAATTTCCGTGGTAGGAAACAGATGCAGAAAAGCGTTTGTTTGATGTCACTTAATGAAGATGGGCCAATTTTGCAGGTTTGCACACAAGATATGTATTTCTCCGTGGCCCAGAAGGATAATACTAGGGGCAATGTTTGGTTTGAATCGAGATTTAGACCATGGTTGGTATACTTCACCATAGAGTCCTTTCAGGATATTAATTGTTAGTCCAATTGGGAAGATTACTTGTTCTCTGGATTGTATAGTGATGGTCTGATTTTATTGAAGCGGAATGCCATTTGACTCATTGATCTGTGTGGGTAGTGGGTTTATCTTTGACCATGCTTTGCAATACTCAATCGGGATGACTCTATCTTTGTAGACCAGATTTATGAATAGGCTGGGTTTCTTTTTCTCAAAAACCTTATCACGGTTAATGTAACGTGGAAAAGCCTGGCTAAGAATGGTGAAAGTATTTTTTTAATTGAAGGGTAACAACTCCATATATTATTAGTAAATCAGTCTCAATTAGGATGTCATAGTTCATATTTGGCAACACTATGGCAGGTGCTGTTACTACAATGGATCCAAATCTGAGTGGTAAGGTACTATATGCACCCAACAATTTAGTTGTATGCGCTCCAGCTGTTCCATATTACTGACAGTGGGCAACATCGGGCGCAATTTTCGGTTTTTTAACCAACTTTGTGCTGACTATATTAATAGGAGAACCACTATTGATGATGGCCCAAACTAGCACCTTGTTTACCACTATGTCCACATAATTACATTAAGAGTGGTTTTCAGAGGTAATTATTGTATAAATGCTGTGATTGCTGCCCAATTCCAGGTGTGATTTCAGGCTTGAGCAAATATCTGAGAAGTTATCTGCTAAGGTCATCATTGTAATAGCTACTTGAACGTTGTTAAGCTTAGGTAGGATGGCCAAACATCTGGGTTGGAGGTTTAAACCCTGATCAATAATCTGCTTTGCATAAGGTTTTGATACTTCTGCTTGGGCTTCTTTAGTAATTTTTAAGTTTTTAGTTGATTTTTTTGTGGCCTGAGTAGTGATCGTCATGACATCATTAGCCATGATATGGTGGAGGTTATCTTTAGCAACATCTTGGCCCTAAAGAGCTCATCAGGGTCAGGTGGAATGGTTTGAAAATCGGTGGAGTTAGAGCATTCCGCCTCTACTCCACCTGCTCTTTTCCTGCCTCACTGCCGCTGTTGATTTCTAGAGCAAAGTTGACTCCAGGCTTTTTGTTGGACCATCTGTAGCATTTTCTAGCAAAATGCCCTTGTTGACCACAATTGTGGCATATAACCGGCCCTATTTGCTGCTTTTGCTCGAATTTATGATTCATATTTTGGAAATTTTTCCCCTGGTCAGACATAGTGTTGCTTTTTGGGCCTGAATATCAAGATTTTTGCTGATCTTTGGCCCAATTAGGGTATTGAAATTACGGGAACAGCTTCTCAAGTAATTGGTAAGCTCTTGGATATCCAAGCTTCCATTGAATTCAGGCAACATGACATTGTGCAGTTCACAGAAGGGCATAATCGCGTGCTCCATTGCAATCTTGGCGTCAAACTTATCTATTGCATTGCACCCACGCAGAACTTGTGCCTCATGTAAGAATCTATCCGCAAAGTCCTTAATAGTCTCATTCTGTTTAAATTCAATATTAAGAAGCTCTCTTTTTTGTTTCTAATTTCTCAGGCCCTCCAAACTGTTTTGTTATTGCAATTTTGGCATCCATATAGGACCAATCGTCACCCAAATAGGGCATAACGAGGTTGCAGCTATGGGCATCAGGTGAGTTAATCAGTGCTGATCCTTTTGCATGGTCTGATGCTCCTCTCATTGCTTTTTCAAATAACTTAAGGAAAGAGTGAATGTTTCCATCCTTATCAAACCTTGGTAAATTCAATGGTTTGAAGTCATCTCACCCTGTTCTGGGCATAGGGGTTGTACTTCTTCTTGAACGTCTTAGTGTATCATCGCCCATAATTGGCACACTTTCCCATTGGGAAGTACCTGGAGTCAGGATTGATGCTAGGACTCTAGGCATAGAACGGATGTTCAAAATATCAGTTTCTGCATCAGTGTCAACTCCCGATGATCAATTTCATTATATTGCTCTGAACTACTGGATTCTGACGCCTGAATTCGGCCCTTAGTTACTTTTTCAGGCTGTTTTTTGGCTGAATAAGTGGAGCTTTTTCCTTTTCTTTTTTGTCAAAGTTGGGTGAGCACCAGCAGCATTGCTTTTTGAGGGATTTGAATTCTTTTTTAAGGTTGTTGTACTCCTCTTTGAATAAAGCTTAATTGGTTGTTAAGCTTTTTATATCTTTGTCCATACTGTCTCCTTGGGAATTTGCAGTTAGTAATTGCATTCTGAGTTTCCAATTTTACTAAGTAATTTCAGTATTTCTGGCCTACAATCTTAACACCACAGTCCAAAGTTTAGAAAATTCCTCTTTATTCTGGGCATCCTCTTCATCCCTATTTGGGACGACTGGTTTTGCTTCAAGGTCCTTAAAGTTTTTTGTATATAGTATCCAGCTCAGCCTGAACATACTCTTAAAAGTCATCAACTTCTACATTTAACTTCAGGTGATTTCTTTGGCCCAAAGTGGCATGTATGGTAAGTCGTTCTGATTGAGACAATAGGTAATCAGAATGGCTTTCTAGTTTTAGACAGTGGTTATTCATGGTTTGTACCCATTCATGTGATAGCCCATGGTGAGTAAGAACTTCTGCGCTATCTATGGGACTCCTTTGATAAGAAGCTCCTTGGGGGTGTTTAATCTCCCATGAGCTTCATTGGCAAGTCCCATATTTTCAACAATTGCCTTTTCAGACTTCAACAAAACTGGAATTTAGTTTGTCCAGTAGGGCATTTTGGAAAGATTGTTCCTCTCCTTGCACATGGTAGATTCTCATGATTTTCAGATTTTGTCTAGAAATGATTCGCTGGGTATGATTAATTGAGGGTTGAACAAAGTTAACCAGGAATTCTTTAGTTGCTTGACTGTCTGTGAGACTTTTGGCAAGAGATGCCATGGTTGCGTCGTGGTACTTCATATATATCTCCATCTTGAGCGCCTGATCCTTAAGGTAGTAGAACAGGCCAAAGGAGGGATCGATTTGTGAAGTACCAATCCTAAAACCCTGATATATGGTTTCCAGCATAACTTTTACGCTTGAAGATGTAAGATCATTTGGGCTGGTTTTGTCTGCATGAGCTCCCCCCACTGTGATAAGATCCAGGGAGTAGGAGGTGCCCGCTTTAGAGCCTTGGCAGCTGGTATTAAAATAATCTGAGATTTCTTGTCACTAGCTTCCATCTTGTTGTCACTTTCTCGTCTGGCCAATTCATCCAGGAATTGGTTATGGGAATCCATTTTGGAGAGTGTCACCAGTTTTGAGTGAGCACCAGTTGTCAAAATCTGAGGATCACTCGCTTGAAAATTTTTATCCTGCACACTTATTCAGGATGAAGTTCAGCCAGATGATCCTCATTATGGCCAATGGCTTACGTTATATTTACTATTCAGAAACTCACTAGGCCTATTAAAATAGCCCTGAATCTTCAGGTCGATTTTGGGCATAATTTTCCAAACATAATTGAGAACTCCTTCTGCAGCAGGTTTCAATACAAGCTGTGATTTCAGCTTTCTGAGACTTCTCCAAAGGTAAGACTCTGCTAAAATGAAGAAGAGGATAAAATAAAATATCTTTTATTATAGTATATTTATTTGATGATCAGTCATTAGGCCAGGTGCAAGTATTTATATTTCTAGGGCATATCCTGGACACATAAGCACAAAATTTTAACAGATATTTTAACACCTCGTTTGGCCCTTGAACTGATATGACTGAGACCTTTTCTTAGGTTTATTGGTGGCAAAATACTCTCAAAATTGGGAGGATTTCAGGTACAAAAATTGCGATAAAATCATGCAAAATTGTTTTAAGATCTTCTTGATTTGAGTTTCGTCATACTGCTGATGAAATACACCTTCCGTGAAATTCTTTAATTGATTAAAGTAGATGATGTACCCTTAATCTGGATGTCGGCAGGCCTCTCTCTCAATAGCACTAGGAACTCCCTTTTGGGTGGTCCATGTGCAAGTGCTATCATGCTGATTACGCAGATCAACATACACATTTCGCCCTAGGGCGGAAAATTGATTACATTTTTCTTTTGTCTGATGGTCCATGGGACTTTTAAACGTTAACTTTGGGTCAGAACTGAGCGTTTTGTATACTAGTTAGTTGATTGTGTTCCTGATAATTGGGACCAATTGCAAAAAATTGATGCATAGATAATCAGCCATAATGTGTAAGCGTATATGGCCTGAGCTTATTAATAAATTGCTTGATTAAATTTAAGTTGATATACTCAGCCTGAATCATGTAATTGCAATAGGCTTTGAGGTGAAAGTTAAGGGATTAGCTTGAGCATTGTGAGGATAATCGGCCCAATCTGATGGATGTTGAAGGTTTATTTTTGAGTCAACTACCAGAATCTGACAGTTCCGATTAGATGTTGAGTCAACCCTCTTAAGATACATGCTACTGATCCTAAATGCCACCTGTAATTTCTTGCCCATGTTTTCTCTGTCTTAAGGAGTCATGATGACCTGTGGTACCCTGCCCTGGCAAAGAGGAGGTGAAACTCTATTTTAGAAGCTTAATATTTTGAGTATATGTCAGGATTCTCCCTAGTGAAGGCGGAAGCCTTATCCTGAAAAAACAGCTGACACCAATATATGAGACTTGTTTTTCAATATGCATGAAATGATTAGATAAGTCCTGACTTTAGGTTTTATTTCACGTCATCAGTTTAAATTCCAAACTTGGGGCAATTATCAAATTAAATGAATTTAGTTACAGAACGTTACGCTTTTTAAATTAACTTAATAATGTTTAATTTAAATCCTCCAGTTCAACTAACGAAAATCTTGCCATTCAGAGATCTTCTGAATTTAACACCTCCTTTAAGAATACCCATGTATGGTAAGTACCTTCCCTTTCCAACGTACCTTACAATGAAACTCCTTTGTAGTCTAATCCTGATTCTCTACCAAAATCTATATAAAGAATACCATTATTTTATTCAGCTGTAGCTATGAAGATAATATCAGAAGATCAAGAAGCTCATATGCCTTACAAGATAATGATTAAGTCGCTTGGAATTCATGAATCACTCCTTGCATTTCCCAAAAATTCTGAGATACCCTTTTGTTTTAACAGCACTATAATTAGTTTCGTTTTATTTTCAAATAAAGTACTTTATCCACTGAATTTACTAATTATATTTTTTTATATTATATTCATTTGAGTACTTAACTATTCTATTGGAGAAAATCACTTACAGCGCCATGAACTCCAAAGCCCTGCCTCCAGATTCTCATGATGCCAGTGATCTCCCCTGGCCACCTGATCAAGTGGTGCTCCCTTCGAGGTAGCTTTCAAATTACACCAAGAGGACATAGCCAAAAATCTGGACGAAGATCAAACCACATTTAGCACTCCAGACCCTGACCATTTAGCTTACCTCTTCTTGAATGGACAAGACACCGTAACTGTAGGGACCAACTTCCTAAGAAAAGCATTTGGGTATGACCAAGAGCTCCCCAACGACCACATATATTTCCAAACTTTCATTCATCTGAAACCTTTTCTTGACCTTTGTAAGAGCGCCTGAAAAATTTACAGAAGATGTGATTGAGCAAAAAGGCCAGCATCATCAATCAAAAATACTAATGAAGGCAATAAATATATACAAGCTTAAACACTAGGTCTCAGGAAGACAAAAATATTTACAGAGTAGCAGCTTTTGAAAAGATCACTCAAAGGAATGAGTATTGTAATCTAAGAACTGTTTATGATGTTGAAAGAACCATGGTCAAATTTTCTCAATTGTATTCAAAAACGTAAGGAGTTATTTAAAGTTACAAATCATTCTCCAGGATGAAGCAGAAGATCAAATCAACCAAGATGTTCTGATTTTATTATAAACGAATGATTTTAAACTACCAATAATATTTGTTTAGGTAATCGCTAACAAGAACTGCACGTCAATGTCATTTCCCACTCTGCTGTTTCAGATCAGGGAGTGGAAACAAAGTTCATTACCTGTTTGGACTAAAAGTGCCAAAAGACAAGTCAAACTTGGTCAATGACATTGAAAGGATGAACAAACTGATCATATTGGGAAAAGTTGAGAATTAGCTTCTGCATTTGACTCTGGGATCAAGCCTTGAGAACCCCCTGAATGCCTCGAGAACAACCTGCACATCACAACGCCCAAAGCGCCAGATGAAACATTTTGGACTTACTTTTGCACAAATAAGGACAAGCTTGATGACTACTCTGGCAAATCTGTCTCCCATGCCAAAGATCCTTGCCACCCAACATTAAACTTGGAGCCAGTGAAACGCAACGAGAGGATCTCAACTTTCATTTTGGGACTGCACCAGAACCTTCTGATGAGCCTAACAAAGCAGTCAACTCAATTGACTGCCTCGCTACTCTGTTTTTTGACGCCAAGGCTTATAAACACTCTCATATGAAGCTCTCAGCTTGGGATCATGTTGAACCTGACACCTTAAGTCACACTCCAAACTTGATTGACCCAGATGAAACTAAAATTAAAACTGGCCTAACCAACCTGGCTCACAATTATTTCAAGTGGCAGAAATCCAAAGCTGAAAACCCAACTGTTAATATTGAATGCCAAGAACGTACCTTGGAAGGACCAACCGTTGTTCCTACCAGCAAAGCACCTCCCACCAAACTTCATCCTAAGCCAAGATTTTTCCTAAAGTTAAGAACAAGTTTGTCAGTTGTAAAGGTTGAGGTTTATCCTCAACATCACATTGCCCTGATCTTTGATAAGACAGGACAATCTGGTGTGGAAGATAGAGGGGTGAGAGAGCATTAGCCTTGGCTAGACCCCAGGTTGAGACTAAGACTGGGGGAAGTACGGCGGTTAGATGTTTCGTCAGGCCTGGGGTCAAACCAAATGGTTTTGAAGTGGGTGGTTTCTAGGTTAAAGGTGGATTTGAATCAGAATTGGAACAATCCTTGGTTGTGGTGGTTTAGCCACTATGGAATTTAATCCAGCTTAAAACAATTGGGGTTTGCTTATGGCATATTTCAAAAGACATAGTGTTAAGCATGACGAATGAGCCTGATCTATGCTTGCAGCAGATAGCTATAAGAGAAGGGACTTAAGAATGGGAGGTTCTCTAGTTCCATTTTCTATCAATTTGCCTAAATATATCAAATAAAGCCGTTCCTAAGCCTTACTTATTTTTATTACTGTCTTCCAAGGTTTATATTTATAAATTTAGTCTAACAGCGGCAATGTTTGGCCTATACAAACAGGAGGTGGACTTTGAGAGCGAAATTGGAAAGCTATTGCCTCCCTATACACCTTGTCTTGGAGTCAGGTCATGTTGCTGGGGGTAAGCATATTCACAACTGTCCTCCAAAGGGTGTTGATCTGCGGATCCTGTAGCAAACACTAGAAGAATTGTTGTTGGGACTTTTGCCCATATTCCTAGCTGAATAGATTACCAGGGATCGCTAGGGGAAGATTCCTAATGTGAGGTGAATTATATATTGGTTGACCCTGATTTTGGGGTAACTATGCTTGGGGGATTTTAGGTTGTTCGCCAGGTCATATCCGTTGAAGATCAACCCAGATGAATGCTTAAGATCTCGTCAGGCAGAGTTGCTGATGAAATAGGGGCATATGATAGTTGATTAACTATCAGGTTTACCAATTGGGATTGATCAGGTTTCATTACCAACTGATTAAGAATTTAAGGATCAAGTTGCGAGGTGAGTGATGCTGCCTGCAACTAGAAAATCAATCAGTTGGTTCATGACCTGCCTCAATGGGTAATAAGTCCCATTATCTAAGAAAGTCGCTTGCTAAATATGGTTGGTTCACTTAGATCAAGAGGAAAATGTTGGGGAAACGTTTTCTAACTTTTTCCATTTTAGGTCTTGAGGATATCCAATGATGGAATCCTAGCCAGAATGGGGAAGATTTATCGCTGCTGAGACAAGGAAGGTAATATAATGGCAATGGCTGCCATTTAATCAAGGAGGTGCCAACTGAGGGTTGGGAGCTGAATTACCTACTATAAATTCCCTAAAAAATTCACTTATAAAATATTATATTTTAAAAAAATCATAAAGCACCAGATCACTTTTACTAGAGTATTAGCTTAGTAAACTTTATCAGAATCCATTTAGAGTTCTATTCTTCTCGAGAATATTATTGCTGTGTGTGATAATTGGGAGACTCTTTAAGATAAAGAGTAAGTGTCTGAGCAGGGATCCAAAGAAGAAGCTGAATCAAATCATGGATTGCTGCTGACTGTGTGTCACAGAAAAACTGTGAACAGTGATCTGAGCTTAAATCAAGTTAGGCGGTACAAAGGAACGAATCCCTATTCAGGACATCATAAGTATTTTAAGAGGAAATACTGGTTGAGCGTTGGACTGAAATCTAATACTTCAATTCAACTATGGATAATAGTCGCCATACTATTATCAACAATTATACCAACTACTATTACACAACGCAGAGAATTTCACAAAACCCAAAACTGTGCAAGTAATATTTATAAGAGTTATTGGCTGAGAATAATGAGAAAACCCATAAATTTTTACAATGGTTTCAGAGACCTTGTCTGACCTTTGATCATTGACTTGGGCCCTGCTTCCCAATTCATTCATGGCTCACTGGAAGGAGACGATGCGTTACATCAGTTCAGACAAGCTGTGGCCTGTGGATTTCAAGTCAGCTTCCATCCTCAATATTGATAAAAAATTACCAAGACTGAGGCTGGGACCAAGAATTAAACCCTTGGACAAGGCTTGCGGGGGCATTGTCAGGATTCTCTCTATTGAAGGCGGAAGCCTTGTCCTGGAGAGAATATAAGCTGACACTGATATTTTATATTTCGTTTTTTTATGCCTAAATGGTTAAATATTTCCTGACTTAAAGTTTAATTCTACACTGTCAGTTTGGAAATAAAATTTGGGGTATTAATTGAACTGCTCCAGATTCTGTTGATGCATGTTACGCTTTTATTTACCTAAAATTTACCTAATTCTTATCTCTATTTGATCCACCACTTACTACCTAAGGCCTTGCCATTCAGAGATTTTCTGGATTTACCACCTTATTTAAGAATACCCATGTATGCCAAGTACCTTCCTCTTCTGCCATACCTTACAATGAAACTCCAATCTTGCTTTAATCCCAATTCTTCACAAAAGTCCACCCAAATACTTCAATTTCTTATTCATCTGTTGCTCTGAAGATAAACCAGAAGTTCTAGAAGCTCATCTGGCCTTGCAAGATAATGGTTAAATCACTTGGAAATCATGAATCACTCCTTGCATTTTCTAAAAATTCCTGAAATCCCTTTTGTTATAACAGCACCTTTAAGTAGTTTTGTTTTATTCTCAAATAAAGTACTTTTTCCCACTGAATTTTCCAACTATTTTATACTTAAATACTTATTTTATTCTAATGGAGAAAGTTTCATACAGTGCTGCTAAATTCAAAGCCTTGCCTTTAGATTCTCATGCTGCCAGTAGTTTCCCCCTGGTTGACCAACAGTGTACAGTGCAGTAAACTCAAATATTGTTTGTAAATGGGTTCAGAGGTACAATTTTAAATCTAAGATTACTTAGATATTCATTGAAAACTAGAATTTGCTGATTGGTAGATTAATTAAAATGTGTATATTAATGAATTTGACATTGATTTATTCTTAGTTATTATTTTCTTTCTCAACGGTGAATGAACTTTCAGAATGGTTTTTTATATCTTAGGCTCACAATAAACCCTAAATTTCTTCCATGTGGGTTGAAACATTTTACTTAAGAGCTACTATCTGAAATAATTTAATTTTGTTCTTAACCATCTGGTAAAACTGGGAACTAGTGGTGATTTAATTGAGCACCAATTGTAAACATTTGAGATCCATATCCTCCTTTTGCATAGTAACTTGCTTCAGCTCCCTTGTAAAATGCACAAGTTACATGTATGTGCGTTGTTTGACTTATTGATAATAAATTAATAGGGCAGTAATAGTATGAAGACTACTACTATAGATGGCCTTATTTTATCAAAAGATAGTTAATAGGTCCAAAACCAACCTGGTGATTGTCCTAATCTTGAATAGTATTATGGAAAATCTGTAGGTAAACTCTTTCCTCTTTGGTAGAGCTTAACCTCAGCTCAGGTTCAAAGGTTCTTCATGTCACTTCTGGTCATGCAGAATCTGCAAAGATCAAAATAGTATAGACAAAGGAACTTCTTGTTCTTTTAACTTTAACCACAAGAGAATACAGACTAAATTATAAAACTTTTATTGATAAATAGTTTATATGAATTTAATCTACTCTATTAAGAAAAAATAAGGTGATTTATAAGGAATTTGGCACCCAACTCTTTGGTTGGCGCCCCTATTGGATCTGGAAGCTGTCACCAAAGAATTACCCTTCCAGGGTCACTCAAAAAATAATTTTTCATCTGTTTCAATTGGATTATCTTGCCAACTATTAATGTGAGTCTTCTGATTTGAAATAAAGGATGTGTCCCAACACCTTTCTTTCAACTCTCATTAAATTACCTTTGTTAGGTAACAGCCTGCTTAGATAAGGGGACCCTTGACCATAAACAGCAGGTTGCAATCCTGAAAAGGGTAACTCATAAGTTTCTTTTATACAGGAGCATAACTCACTAGCAACTCATAAACCCCTTAGTTGATTGGCAACTAGATCTGATCAACTCCTAGAAGCTATTTAAGTTATAAATAGTAGAATCGACAACTTATTTACTTGTTTATTGTCAGGGATCACCCCTGCAAGGATTAAGCAATCCAGCATATCATTCAGACGGATCAACCCTGACAAATTACGTATTAATCATTCAGGATAATACTCTGAATAAAAGTTATTGCACAAAATCAATAACTTCAACATCCAATTAGCAGGATGTGTTCTAGTGGACAATCAGATGAATCATATTAAATTAAGCTGTAATGTGAGCATATTGAAATCTTAATACATCTCCCACTTGACCAGATTATCCAGCGATGAAGATTTTCTAGGGGTATACACCACCTTGATTCTGACTGAGTCCTCCAGCATGATTTAAATAAGAGTTCTCTGGTCCATCTCCATTACTTGCTCAATGCACCTCTGGGTAATTTTCTTCTTAGCATGTTTCCGTTCCATGTCCTCCTTGCTGCTGCCTCTGCAGAGCGCAGTTCCCACAGCCACATGCCATGCCAGCCTACTTTGGGTGTTCTTGACTATAAAAGGTCTGGAAAGCCAGTTTTCCACCAGGTCAGGGTTATATGACACTTAATCGTTTAAAGGATCTTCTTGGTCGGCTTCTCCAATTACTTATTCCCTGTACTCCCCTAGGCTGAAATCTCCATTTTCAATCAGAGTAGATCTTTTCCTAGGGACTACTCCTGACAAATCTATTTTCACCCTATCTTAATTCTACCAATATGTTTACTTCTTCCAACGTCTTAGGACTACTCATGGAAGACCCAGTTTTAACCTGAGGTGGTCCTACTAATAACATAAGGGGACATTACCAGATGCTTTTTGAATATAAACAATAAAAACCTAAGTTTTTTCTTTTGCCTTTTTGTCTTTATATATATACATATATTTATATCTTTTTATCTTATACTTTTTATATTTTTCCTTAAGCTATTATTTTTTGCAGTGGAACTTAAGCTACAAAGTAAGTACAGAGGTCATACTTTTCATTTCCCTTACTCTGGTTCAGTGGTTTTTTTAACACAACTAGTTATTGTGGTTCAGAGGTCTATTTTTAAGGCTTAACCACCTTTCTTGGTTCAGCGTTATACTCCTGAAACTTGAAAAACATCATGACTTAATCTATTTTTTGAAAGTTAAAAGTCCTTGGGAAACATTGCAACATTTTACTCCCCTAGAACAATACTTGAGATATTTAGTATGGACTCAGTTCATTAAATGACCATCCATGAGGTTCTTAATAATGTAGGCATCAGTTGCCAACTTGATGATCCCTTCAAATGGACCTGACCACAAAGCATCCAACTTATTTCTTCATCCAAAATATCGGTGTTGCAATAGGCTACCCTATCCCCACATGGTACTCCTGTATTGCCGGTTTGTTTTTGCTGTCCATTGACTTTACTTTAATCCTTTTCTTTAAGTTGGTTCAAACGCCTACAATTTCAGTTCAATTATACTGGCCAATTTGTTCAGGTATTGATTGGTACTTATCCCCACTGCTGTGTCTACAGAAGAGTACAAAATCAGTGGTAATGCCGCCTTTCATCCAAATAGTAATTTAAAAGGATTTTTTCCTGCCAAAATATGATGACTTATGTTGTAGGCAAAGGTAACTGAACGTAGGTAAGCTCCTCAAGCAGAAGTTTGTCCCATGACCAATTTTCTTAGTGTTGTGGCTACCATTCTACTAACTCGTTCTACCATCCTGTTTATTTCTGTCCAATTTAGAATGGATACTACTTTTTGATCCCCATCAACTTGTTAAGCAACAGTATTACAAAGTTGGTAAAATTGGTTCCATTTTTGCTTAAGTTTTGAGGCCATTAATACCAGTATAACACTTGGTCCAAAATGAAATCTGCCATGCTCATGGCATCCACTTTACTCAAGGTTTTGTTTTTACCCATCTAGTTAGAAGGTCTATTGCCCTTAAGATATATTTCTCTCCTCCTGTACTAATAAGCAGGGGTCCTATAACATCTATTGACACAGTGTGACACGCAAGTCCAGGGCTTACTAGCCTGTATCCTGTTATATTCTTATGAGGCTTATGGAGTTGATATTCCACACAACAGGCCAAGTAGCCAGTGACATTATAGTTGACCAATTCCCAGTAGTAATTCTGGCAAATATGGTCCATGGTTTTTATTAGGCCAACTTTGGCTGACAACTTTGTGTGCGTCTTGGATTATTTCTGCTTGTTCTGATGGCTTATTGGATAAAAACCAATTTCCATCAATCATTTTTAGAAATAATTGTCCATTTTTCATCTCAGTGTTTTCCATTGCTTTCTTTAGCACACTTTAAATTTCTTGGGGTTCATGACCAATATTGCCTTTAATTATTCTTTGGAATAAATTATCTGCTTGATGATGGACAACTTGGACTGCAGGCATTCTTGATAATTTGTCAACATTTTGATGCGGTTCTCCAGTCCAGTGTATTATCTCAAATTGTAGGCTTGTAATCTTAAAGACCATTGAGCCAGTCGCCCCTCTGGTCCTTCAGGTTATGGATCCAGCATAAAGAAAAGTGGTTAGTCACCACTTTAAAGTGTGTTTCATGGATATACACTTTGAATTGCTTGCATGCATATTAATGTGAGGCGTTTGCGCTCCAACATGGTATAGTTCCTCTCCACTGGCGTTATTATTTGGCTCACATAGGCCACTGGATGTTCTTTTACACCTTCATTCATTTGACTCAAATGGCACCAATCGCCATTAATGATACATCAGTTTTAATGATAAAATTTTAATTGAAATATAAAAACTTTAAGAAAGTTCTGGTCATTAAGTATCATTGTAACTCATCAAAAAATCTAAGTCTCATCGTTTAACACAAATCCTTTTTTGGATCCTCTAACAAGTGGAATAATGGCTCCATGATTTTAGAAAAATTTTTACGAAATTGGTGATAGTAACCAACCATTCCAAGAAATACTTGGATATCTTAAACACTTCCAGGGTTGACATCCTTTTGATTGTTGTAATCTTCTGCTGCTGGAGGTGCAGCCCACCAAAGTTTATAACAAATCCCAAGTACTTAAGATGCTTCTTGAAGAAGTGACATTGCTTTGGCTTGATTATCAAGTTTTCCATCACAGTCGCTTGAACACTTCTTCAAAGTGCTCTAAATGGTCTGTGAAGGTCCTTTTAACAACAACGGTCTTCTCCATCATAACTCATCCACCTCCTCTTCCTTTGGTAGGTGGGACTATTGCCAATGCATTTGATCATGGCAAAACAAAAATTAATATTTAAATATATTATTGACATTTTTTATTTTTCTATATTTTTATAATATTTTGTAATAAATTCTTTGCAATAAGACTTACCCTACAAGTAGGTCCAAAGGTCCTTCCTTTCCCCTTTTCTGGTTCAGAGGTTCTTTTTAAACTTAACCAGTTGCTATGGTTCAGAAGTCTATTTTTTATAACTTAACTAACATCATGGTTTGGCAGTCCCTTCTTGGAACTTGACCAACTCTTTTGGTTCAGCGATCACCTCTTGAAACTTGACCAACACACCAGGACTTAACCACTCTCATGGTTCTGTGATCCCATAAAGAAATTGCAATTTTCTTCTTTAAACTGATTCTCAGAATTTATTGCCATGCTTGAAGTTTTTTGTTAGTTCCGCCAATAGAACAGAAAACAATCCCCTTATTAAATGTGTTATTCTGTAATGTTAACTTTATCCAATTTTTACCAAAATTAGTGATTTTCATCCTAGGCATTTCTGACCATATTCATCAATTGACGAATTTAGGGTTGATTGACTTCCTCCAAACTCTTTGGATCAATCGCCTTACTTTCCATGCCTCATCTACTGCCTCATACCTTGACTTGTTAAGATTTTTGCCCATATTCCAGGATGACTAGATATAAGGGGTCTCTAGGGTATAATTCCCTATAGCAAAGTAAATTGGATATCAGTTGACCCTGATTTTAGAGCAACAATGTATGGGGGATTTTAGGTAATTCGCCTGGGTCAGATCCATTGGGGATCAATCTGGATGAATGCTTAAGATCTCATTGGGCAGAGTTGTTGACAAAATAGTGGCATCTGATAGTTGATCAATGATTAACTATCAGGTGTACCAATTGGGATCAGTCAGGTTTTATAACTGACCATTAGAAATTTAAGGATGAAGTTATGAGGCAAGTTATGCTGCCTGCAACTAGCAAATTGATCAGTTGGTTTGCGACCTGCCTTAATGGGTAACAAGTTCCATTACCTGATCAGGCTGCTTGCCAAATATGGTTGGTTCACTGGGATCAAGAGGAAGACGTTAGGGTCACATTTTCTGACTCTTTCTTTTCTTGGTCTCAAGGATGTCCAATGATGGAATCCTAGGAAGGATGGGGAAGACCATCACTGATGAAACGACAATGGGTAATTCAATGGCAATGGCTGCTGTTTTATCGATGAGGTGCCAACTGAGAGTTGGGCGCCAAATTCCCATTATAAATTCCCCTAAAAATTAATCTAATAAGTATAATTTTTACCAGACAACACTTGACAGGAAAATTTACCATTTGAGTTCTATTTTTCTTCAAGGAAATTATTGTGCTTGCGATAATTGAGAGACTCTTTAGGATAAAGAGTAAGGATCTGAACGTGGATCCAGATAAAAGAAGCTGAGCTGAATTGAGAATTGCTGCTGACTGTGTGTCACCAGAGAGAAGCCATAAATGAGGATATGAGCGTGGATCAAGTTAGGCGGTATAAGGGAATGAATCCTTATTGAGGACATCTTAAGTATTTTGAGGGGAAATACTGGTCAAGCATTGGACCTAATACTAGTACTTTATTCGACTACAGATAATAGTCTCAATACTAATATCAAATGAATACATATTATTATCAGACAACGCGGAGAATTTCACAGCACCAAACCTGTGAAGTTAATTAATTTAGGGGTTATCAGCCGAGAATAATCACAAAACCCTTAAATTTTAAAAATTGGTGCTCACTACAGGGGGCGTAGTTGAGTAGAAGATACTAGGATATGATGCATATAAGGACGAAATAAGAAAACTTTGGACAGAGTTGGCAACAATCAACTAGAACGCCTTGAATTCAGTGAATCACCAAGAATTTGCTGCCTTGGAGGAGAGAGTTACTAAGATCAAGGAGAAGTCAAAGAATTTTGCTAGTTTCAGCAATGAGTTACTTGAAAAATTAATGATATTGAAGAAAAAATAAGGAAAATATAATTTGAGAAGTCTTATTCTTGAAAACAGAATGTGAAGCGGATTGCATCCTTTAAGAGCATTCAGCACAGATATAGAGTGACTGATTAAGCAAGTCAAGGAGTTGAAGACTCACAAATGCAATTGTGAGCCATATGTGGCTACAGACGCCAAATAAAGAACTCCACAGACTCCAGTGGGAAAGATGACTACCCCAAGAAATAGCCCACTTTCACAGCTATTTTGGAAATGACGCCTGAAACTAATCCTCAAGTGAGCTGAGTAGCTGAACCAAGAGAGGTGGTTAGAGAAACCTCAGAGGTAATCAAAGTGACACTACATTTACCTACTTTACATTGGGATAACGCCCCAGCATTTTTCCTATTATTCAATATGACAATGTACAGATATGGCAATTGTCAAAAGGCTTTGATGGTGATGAATTGCCTAGATACCAATTGTCAGAACCTAGTGCTGCCCCATCTAGAGGGGGACAGCTGATTATATTGAGAGGCCAAGGCGGCCATTATGAAGGAATTTGGAAATCCCACACACATGTCAAAGTGCAAGCAAGAATTCATGGGCATTCAATTCCAGAAGGAAAAATCCTTAGCAAGTTTTGCCGATTGTTTCTATCAAGAATCGTAAATTTGGTTGGAGTGAAAGTGCTGGATGATTTCAATGCCTGGATCACACTACAAGCGGCCCTTCAGCCCTATTACAATTTGCATCAAATGATGTCTTCCTTGTTCACGATGGAGATTACCACCTCTCAGATGGTGGATCATTTGAAAATATTGGGAGCTACCTTTGATGCTCCAAATATAAGTTTCAAATCAAATCCAGTAAAAAATATGAATATCATTAGGCGGATTGAGTGCGCTAAGGAGTTGGATAACTGAACCATGCTGGGAAATAAGCCCAAAGAGTTTAAATGGACCAATAATAAGGAAAAGTTCTTTACCAGTGCAGAGGAAAAGGATATTTCGCTGTACATTGCAATAAAGCTAAAGGTCAGATTGCCGTGGTCCAAGTGAAAGAGTCTAAACATGCACAGGAGTTGGGAAAAGGGCCTGTGGCCTAGATGGGGAACAGTCTAGAGCTGCAGAAAAACCTTGTTTCTCCAAATATTATGCACAATGAAATTAACATCAGTGACCTGTTTGTCAATGAGGACGCGCAGGATCAGCTATATCAAGTAGTCAATTTGGATGTGAACACAGTAACAAGATCTGGAGATAGGGGATTGATCTTAAGATAATTAAGGAAGTTGCTCAGCCATACGCATGACAACTGGTGGACAAGATTTGAGCTGCAGATAATCCAGAAGAAATGACTGAAGTCATATTAGATGAGGCAAACCTATTAATCCCCCTTAGCGCTATCAATTAATAATTCCCTGATTTATTGGCACAAATAATTCACACCCTCAATTCAGCTAATAATGCCACTATACACTCAGTATTTAATATTTTACAATACTCCAAGTGTACACATATAAATATACTAGTGAAGCAAGTAAGGGTGAGGGCAATAGTTGACAGTGGAGCGCCCATTAATGTTTCTTTTACCAAGCTGGTGAAGAAGATGAAGATCTCGCCAGATTTAGAACAAAAGAAAGAATATGGGACAGCTGGGATAATTACCGCCATCTCATGTGGAGCATATAGCACTCTACTACTTCGATTCAAATCCTTGGTGGTATCCACTCCAGCAATAGTTCTGGCCAACCAGAACTACGATATTCTGATTGGTACAGTGTTTCTATTAAAATATGGAGTTAAATGTAACCTCAAGGATAATATGTTGACCATATTGGGTCAGACGTTACCATTGGTTTATCAGAAGGATGGGGAAGCACCACTGAGTAGGTGAAATAACTTCATTAACCTGATTACAATGATGGCATTGTCTCTATTTGATACCAACTAGGTGGCTGGAGGCAATGAGAAATGATAATGGAAATACTAGAAGATTGGGGAATTCTGCTGAGTATCAAAAATTCAAGAAAAATACCGCTGGGATCACAGATAATAGTCAACATGGGATTGAGATTGGAGATACCAGAGCCGCTGTATGGAGAAGTCGGAAGCGCCTGGAAGAAGTCCAGAGTTGGCCTTGGGTGGCTCCTGGAATAATTATGCCTGGTCATGGAGAAATTCAAGTTTTCCTGGCAAATTTGAGTGAAAAAACCATTAAGATTGAGAAGAATCAAATCGTCACGGTTGTTTACCTAATCCTGATGACTGAATTGAGGAAATTCCATAATTTTGAGACCCTTGACGAGATGGGATTACTTACAGGGGTAACTGAGATCAATCTATTGGTCATTTGAGAGCAACTTGCTGATCTGATGGACAGACAGCAGGAGGAGGTACTTGAATTATTTGACAAGTATTGGGAAGTATTTTCCCAGGATGACCACAATTTGGGATGTGTGAGAGATGTAATCCATAAGGTTGATACCAGAAAAATTTGCCAATCAGAAATAGACTGATTAATGGTCAAAGGTGGCCAAAATGATAGTAGAGGAAGATTTAGCAAACTAGTGAAGCATGGCTTCTAGTTCCATCGTCAATTCTGTGGGAAAGCCCAATTCTTATCATGAAGAAAAAGGATGGCTCTAATTAGGTAGTAATTAATTATTGGAAGCTGAACAAGATATGAAGAAGGGTTTATACCCACTACCAAGAATTGATGGTGAGCTAGATTGATTGGGAGAAGCGAAGTATTTCTCTGCAATGAATCTAATATCAGGATTTTGGCAAATCGATTTGCCAAAAGAAGATCAATAGATATGCGCAATTATCACCATGCGGGGGTTTTATCAACTGATGAGGATGTCCCAGGGTCTATTCAATGCGCCTGCAACGTTTCAGAGGGCCATGGACGCCATACTAAGTGACTTGAAGTTGTCGTGCGTCCTGGTGTATTTCAACAATATAAATGTATTCAGTTGGACATTTACTGACCATTTGCACCACTTGGAGGAAGTGTTTAAGGGACTATCCACGGCTAACCTGAAGATTAAGCTGGGGAAGTGCCACTTCTTCAAGATAGAGTTAGAATACCTGGGATTCATAATCAACTCTAGTGGACTGCAGCCACAAGCCCAGAAGATCAAAGCCATAGAGCGAATGGATGTGTCAAAGAGTGTCTGAGATATCCAAGTGCTCCTTGGAATGGTCAGATACTAATAAGAATTCATTTGGGATTTTGCAAAAATTGCCAAGCCCCTCTTACATCTATTGAAATATCTGAAAAAATATTCGTTTGGAGTGGAAAGGCCCAAAGATCCTTTGATGAGTTACAACAGTACCTAATAAATCCTCTGATTTTGCAATATCCAAATTTTGATTGAGAATTTATAATACAAACTAATGCTACATTGACAGCAATTGGTGCCATATTAAGCCAAGTAGATGAACTTGGGGATGAACATCTGGTGGCATATGTGAGCCAGACACTCTCAGTCACTGAGAGGAATTACACCATGATTGAGCATGAATGCCTTGCATTCATTTACTCCTATAAACAGTTTTGGGTGTATATTCATGGAATGCACTTCAAAGTGGTGATGGAACACTCCTCATTGCATTGGCTACACAATTTGTGGGAACCAGGATGACTGGCCTGATGGGCACTAAAGTTACAGGCTTATGAATATGAGATAGTCCACTGAGCTGGAGCTTCTTATCAGAATGCAGATGGACTATTGCAGTTACCAATGGTTCAGGTGGTATACCAGCAGGTGGATGAGCTATTCCAGAGAATGGTCAATGGAGAAATTGGGAACTATCCCTGAGAAATCCAAGGTGCACTTTGAAAAGTGATATAAACACTGAGACCATGGATGGACAAGTTTTCAAGACAATCAATGGGAAGAAATTATTATTCCCAAAGCTGTTAGAACAAGCAGCTATCGTTCAAGCCACTCATAAGGTTGTCAGGCATGGAGGCCTAAGAAAAAGGACAGTTTTAATTGTCAGTATTACTACTAGGATTCTACCAACTACAATGTCAAGACTATCTGGCTTGATGTGTGGAGTGCCAGTTGCACAAGTTGCATAAGAATACGACTGGATACAGACTGGTCCACCCTGGATTTGCTTGGCATATGGTGTCCATCAATATGATGGGATCACTGACAATGAGCACAGGGGTAGTTAAGTATATCATAGTTACGATCAACCATCTGCCAAATGTGTCAATATGAAGGCCCTGGTAAAAGTAGATGCTACCAGCACTGCGAAGTTTATCCTAGATCAAGTAGTATATTGACATGGATGCCCGCAGGTCCTGCTGAGCGACAATGGAATAAATTTCACGTCTCATGTGATCCTGTAATTAATGAAATAATGGGGATCTGAGGAATCATGTCAATATCCTACCAGCTGGATACAAACGGACTGGTAGAACTAGTCAATGGGACACTGGCCATGATGCTGAGGAAGCTGGTCGCCACAAGAACTTCCACATGGGGAATGTACCTTTGTTCAGTGATATTTGCCTATAATATAGGTCATCATTCAGCAACGAGAAAATTCATTTGAGTTACTATATGAAAGGAATGCCGCATTGCTGAAAATTTTTTATTTGGTGGTGGAACCAACATTGGGGATTAGCGCTGAGCAGTATCTGAACCAATTGACAGATATCCTGATTGTAATGCAATTGCAAGCATCTGATATGACTTTGAAGAAAAAAATTTCTGCAAAAATGATGGATGATAAGAACTGCCCGGCCTTATGAGAATACCAAATAAGCAAAAGAGTTGCCTATTGCGATACACATGGTTTTTGGAGAAGAACAAGCTAGATGTGTTGTGGTCAGGTCCGTTTGAGATTATTGCCAAGATGACGATGGATGCCTAATCCATCAAGAACCTCTTGGATGGAAGAGTTGTAAATTAAGTCCATGCTAAGTATCTGAAGCGATGGATCGATGAAAAAATAATATAAAAAGAGTTCCCAAAGGACCGCTTAACCAACTAGTTGGTTATGTCCTGATGATTGGTTAAGTCCAAAAAAGGACCACTGAACCAAACTAGATGTCTAAGTCTTAAAAAGTGAGACCTCAGAACTATAGAAAACTGGTAGGTCTAAGTATACCTTGGAACCAGTTTGAGGGAATGAATAAAAAATATGGACCACTGATCCAAGTGAAGGTCATGTCTCATACTTAAAAAGATTAAGAATGATAAAAATATGAGAAAAAAATATTAAAAACGCATAGAAAAAAGATATCTTTTTATAATTTTTTATTTTTTATTGGTTATCCTCAACTTGGGGATGATTCAGCCTATGTCATCTTTTGGGAGAGAGAATGGATTGCAGTAGGAGTAAACAACATGATAAAATCTATTTGAGATCAATGCTAGCAAGGGCTAGACCTACTTGAAACCAAAATCATTGAGCAGATGCTGATCCCTGCAAGAAAGCAACTAGGTGAAGAGAGATAAAAATTATGAAACATGCCAAATGCAATACCCCAGATTGAGGAGGGAAATTAAAGAACAAGAAGAGGCGATTGGTATTTAACCCCAAGTAATCCCAATATGGCACCAGAGCTGGAAGATTGGTCTTGAGCACTTGCCGATGGGCTTCATCAAGAACATTGAACTTATAGGCTGGCATCAAGCAAAGGATACTAGCTAGGAATTGTTGAATCATGCCCCCTGTTAAAGCCGTCAGTGGAAGATACCGATGGGATGTTCCAGAAATGAGATAGTCATGCAAGGAGCAGATAGCATCCTGCAGATGATGACTATGAGCTTCTAGGAAGCAAAAGCAGAATGAGCTTCGAAAGCCAGGAGAGACTGGAAGCTTTGTGGCCCATCTTTGAAGAACTTGGCTAGCAAAGCGAAGAGCATAGGCTGCAACATATTGATCTAGGATGTTTTTGAGATCAGAGGAGTTCAGAGCTATGGACAAAGTCTCAGTTACTTGGACCCTCAATTCTGCATAGGGGAGTTCAAAATGTTCGCTGTTTTCAATGGCTAATTTGATGCCAAAACAGCTGGCTTGTAATACGGGCTGAGTTGAAAAAGTAACTATGAAAGCAAGTCCAATCCAGCGAGGAACAATCAATCAAGAGCAGAGGGCATTGCTTCAGGAGGTTTGATGATGATGTTAGGAGAATCTGCAAATGGAACTGAATCCAGGAGAGTTTCAAATTTCTAACTCAGGAATCAACAACAGAGGAATGATTGGTCGCGAGTTGTTTGAGACAATTGCTAATCTGGTTTCATTGAGGTTGGATACCATTTCCAGTAATTCTATGGAAGGACTGGCTATAGGTGCTTGACTGGGAGTATGAGTCCTAGGGGGACAGAGAAGAGGTTCCGATACACAGATTGACTCATCAGCTAGAAGAGCTGAAGGTCTTTATCAGGCATGCTATTAAGCAGTTGTTGGTAATGAAACTCCAAATTTGACATATGAGCTGGACAAGAGAGTGGATGTTGGACTTATATGATAGTCGACATTATGCACTCTGAAATCAATTAAGCTCTAATTTTGGAGAAATTAATCTTAAAATTAATGGGATAAGCTCTCCAGAGAAGACTTAAGAATGATATGAGACAAGAGGTTACTATTAAAAATAATAAGGGTGAATATAAATGATCATTCTTAATTGCACCACAAAATGAACATTGATAGCAAGAGTCTCCTGTCTAGGATGAGGAGAAAATTAGGAAATTGAGGACGCTGGACCAAGAATCCTGAATATGACAGCGGGTCATATGCTTTGATGGGGGGAAAACTGGATCCTGGGATTAATTTTGTCATGAGTAAATAAATCAGCCTGTCACAACAGTAGATCATGGAGACTGCGCTCTGAGTAGGCAGTAGTGAGGAGGAAGAGGAAGAGAGCCGCATGCTGAAGGTTGTCCTAAGCAGCGTTGAGTATTGATGATCGTACTCCACTTGAGCAAATGAAGTATTTGACTGAGTGTCTTAAGTGGTGTTCTCATGCCACAGTCCTTTCTTTGCTGGAAATATAGGCAAGAGGGGGGATGTGTTGAGATTTTTTTCCCATATTCCCAGCTGACTAGATTACCAGGGATCTCTAGGGGATAACTCCCTAATGCAAAGTGAATTGAATATCAGTTGACCCTGATTTTAGGGTAACAATGTTTGGGGGATTTTAGGTTATTCACCTGGGTCAGATCCGTAAGAGATCAATCCAGACAAATGCTTAAGATCTCATCGGGAAGAGTTGCTGATGAAAAAGATGCATCTGATAGTTAAAAAACTGTCAGGTGTACCAATTGGGATCAGTCAGGTTTCATCACCAACCAATTGGGAATTTATAGATCAAGTTGTGAGGTGATTGATGCTGCCTGCAACTATTGAATCAATCAGTTGGTTTGTGACCTGCCTTAATGGGTAACAATTTCCATTACCTGAGCAGGTTGCTTGCCAAATATGGTTTGTTCACTGGGATTGAGAGGAAAATGTTAAGGTCACATTTTCTGACTCTTTCTGTTTTTGGTCTCAAGGATGTCCAATGATGGATTTTAGGAAGGATGGGGAAGACCATCACTGATGAATTGACAATGGGTAATTCAATGACAATGGCTGTCATTTCATCAATGAGGTGCCAACTGAGGGTTGGGCGCCAAATTCTCACTGTAAATTCCCCTAAGAATTCACTTGATGAGTATAATTTTTACCAGACAACACTTGACAGGATTTTACCATTTGAGTTCTATTCTTCTTCAAGGAAATTATTGTTGTGTGCTTTAATTGGGAGACTCTTTAAAATAAAGAGTAAGGATCTGAACGTGGATACAGATAAGAGAAGCTGAGCTGAGTTGGTATTGCTGCTGACTGTGTGTCACCAGAGAGAAGCCATAAATGAGGATATGACATGGATAGAGTTAGGCGGTATAAGTGTCATGATTAAATGACCTGATAGTAGGCACCAACCCCAAGGATAAGGCTGGGCGGCAGGAGGTCCAGAAGGTGAAACTTCAGGCCCCTCCTGACCTCAATCACATTTTGGACCAACGCTGGGTACAAACCAAATATTCCCAGGTTGGTACTAGTGTGGTGCAAAACTCTCAGCTCATTTTATTGGCTCAAACATTAAAACAGACGAGCTACTTTTTAACGATGATGGTACCATTCAGTTGATGAAGCAACGGGGTTTAAAACCCGTTCCATTTACAAAATCACGCACTTGGGTAGGTTAAAACTTCAATCTTTCACTCAAGTGAAGTCAGTTTCAGTGTATACTACCTTTTTGGATGGAAGCGTGCGCCTATTGGTGCATCAATGCTTGGGACCACTTCTGAAAACCCAGAATTTCCCCAACAATGTTTAAATATGTTTGTTTGTGACCAACGTTCCTCATTGGTCTACTTTTTGCAATAATTTTCCATTAGCTTACATTTTATTTTATGGTTCCTTAGGTAAACCTGTGTGCGGACTTCTTTGGGGAGGTCTCCAACAACGTTGGCCACTACATTTTATCACAGTTAACTAAAGTTTCTGGTGCACCATTGGGCCACCCCAATCACCCTCCATATTGAGGCACCCAAGCCTCCTGGTACTGATCGACATTTGGTTATGGACTCCCCTTTGGGGTCCACTCAAGTTTTGCTGTTTCTTGCTTATCTCATACCATATACCATGTTGTACACTCTTGCCTTGGGTCCCTTCTGCTCCAGCACCATATGTGGTGAACTGTTTCCCATTTTATTAACGGCTAGTTCTCAGGTGGTGTGGGTTTGCATCCTGTATCACCTCTCAGGGAATGAGAGAGTTACAGACACTCTCTTGACATTAGTTATCCAACCATTTTATCTGTTTTATTTATTTGGGGAAGGTCAACCAGGGGACAAGCACTTCCAATATAGTGAGGAAACTAATGAAATTCGACAATTAAAGACACCCCAGAGGGTTCAAGGCCCCTCTTGTTGTCTCCAGGATCACCAATTTTAGGACGGTAGGGAAGGGAGTTATGCTGGCTTATTCTTGGATGCAGCATGTGTGAAGGAGAGGATCAACTTTTAGGAACCATATGGGGAACCATGTGTTGATTGTCCTTCTGTTATGGGGGGTCATATGTCCAAACAGCCATGCTTGGAAATGTTTTAATATATGGCTGTGGAAGCGGTGGATGGCTTCTTGGATTGTGGGCGCTGCTCCTGTGAACGAATCCAGTACCATTGTATGTATCGTCCATAGTGCTATTGCTACTATTAGCACCCTGAGAGATGGGTGGATAGGAGAGTCCATGTTTATAGCGAACATTTTCCTTTCTAGGCTGTATGTCTGTCCGTTTTCTTGGCGGAATAGGCGCATGGCCTCTTTCCATACCGCCACTGAAATTAGCGTTGTTCTAAACGGTGGGCTAGGCTTCCATACTGACCACATATTGCACATGAGGTGTGAGTGGCATTTGACCGTTAAGCTGTTTGGTATACTCTCCTCATGCACCTCCATACATGTGCTCTTATCCTGGGTTAGATTAGAGGGTGATGTGTGTATCTCCATACTCTTCTTTGAGTCTCCAGGTTGTAGGGTATGTCCATATGGTCCAGGTAATCTATCCTGGCTATGGTACTTGGGCTTTTGCTTATTATATTGTCTGTGACTGTTTAATCATTGATCTCCTGTCTGTGAGTTAGCCTTGGGTGTCCTCGGTGACTGGTTTGGTCATTTATGTGAATCCGCCATGTCGCTCTTCTCATGACTAGGAGTATTCGTTTGAAATGTGCAGGAGTGCCATGTGGTCCTGCAGCTGTGGGATGGGATGCCAGATATTTGATTAATGTGTTTGGGTGATCTGGGTTTCTTAATTGTAGTGCACGTAGGAAGTTATATATTGCTGTTCTGGCCCAGTGTGTATCTGGAAGATCTGGGCTAGTCACCTGAGCTATCCAGGATCCCCATATATGGGTTGCTTGCTCTATGTAATTAGTAAGCCCCATACCTCCATTCCATCTAGAGCCTAATAGGGTTTCGAGGCGTACAGAGGGGTTGTGGTTGTACCAGAGCCATCCTTGTAATAGGGCGTGAATTGTGTTGAAGAAGGATGGTGAGAAAGCGATTTCATGGGCCGTGAACCATATGATTGATAGAATTATAGAGTTGGCTACCGTGACCCTTCCTGTTAGAACTGTTTGGTGTCCATGTAAGGAGGCAATGCGTTTTGTTATTTTGTCTAATAGTTGATTTTCCGTAATGGAGTTGGAGTAACCTCCTGCTTCCAACCATACTCCCAAATGATGAACAGGGCCAGCTGTTGTCTTGGTGATGAATGGAAGTTTCAGTGAGGTCGTTGCTAATTTTCGCCTCCTATGTCTGGTCAGGAGTCTTGATGTTGTATTAGCTTGTTGGCCCTAAGTAGTTGGCATCCACTGGGTCTGATATTTCCCCAGGAGTATAATTTCCGTTTTCTTAGTGTTAAGTGATGCGTTACTTATGGCTGAATAGTCTTGTATTATCTTCTCAATTCTGCAAGCGTCCTGATTGTTGGATATGCCCACCACATAATCATCAACGAAGGCCATCATTTTGACTGGTGGTTGGCCCTTGACGTTGATTCCCTTGAGAAGTGTGTTTGTATTTCAGATTAGGGGTCTAAGCTATGGTTTTAGAGTAAAGGGCTTAAAGGGTCTCCTTGTTTTAGTCCTCTCTGTGGGATAACTGGGTTGGTTAAGAAGCCTGCTCCCCGCGCAGCCATGGTTGCAGACTCTGTAAACAACACTACCCAGTTTATAAATCTATTTGGAAGCTTAAATTTTTGAAGGCAGGCCCTAAGATAGGTCCAAATCACCCTGTCATATGCCTTTTGTTGGTCTAAAAAACAAGTGCTCCAGAGGTTTTGGACTGGCAGACATTTGCAACTGTGTGGATGTTATCCCATATGAATCTTCTTGGGACAAATCCATATTGTGATGGGGATATAGCATCAGTTACAATTTCTCCTAGTCATTTAGCCATAATCTTTGTAAACTTTTTTGTATATATGTTGATTAGGGAAATGGAGCTCCAGTTGGATAGGTCTAATCTGTCTCCTTTCTTGAATAAAGTGACCATGTAGGCTTCTTTGCCTCCAGGTAGGAGGCATGTTTCCATAATACAATTGTTCATTGAATCTAGAAGAATGTTAGAGATGTTAGTAACATATCTTATATAAAATTCATAGGAATCCCATCAGGTCCAGGGCATTTCCCTCATGGTGCACCGCGTATTACTTCCCATAATTCCTCGCATGATATTAGGTTAATTAAATTGTTATTTTAAACCGCGGTTAATATGTGTGCTTCTAAGATATTTTTCGATTTTTTCTGGTTTGACCAGCTTGGATTTATACAATTTTATATAAAACCTGTGCAATTCGGCCACAACTTCTTTGGGTGTTTCTGCTATGGATTTGTCCAGTTGACGGACCTGTGTACAAGCTATTGTATTTTTCTGGGCAGAAAATTGGCAGAAAAAGTAGCTCGATCAAGTTTCTCCATCTCTTATGTTTCTGCCTTTATTGGACTCCAACTTGATGTTGGTGTTCGTGGATCAGGGTGTTTAGATGAGCAGAAACCTCCGCCCATTGTGACCCCATCCAAGGCTGTATCCCATTCTTGGTACATTGTTTTCTAGATGGCCAATTTCAGCCAAGTTGTGTTTGATAATGGCTGAAACTGCCCTGTGTCTTCTAGATGATGTACGTTTAATTTGTTGGGTTGTTGATTTTTTGAAATTTACAGGTGGTTAGTGGGTCTGAGTAAAAAGGTGTTTGAATATCCTGTGTTGAGGATATTTCTACCATCCAGGATTGAAATTCTGAGTCAGCTAAACTTCTGGGAATATTCTGCACCATCTGGGTACTTGGGTACTTGGTTCCACCAGTTTGTAAGACACTGAAATAAGCCAAAGGTCAGAAAATTCGATTTTTGTAGTTTTAAATTTTTAGATTTGGTGACAGAAAATTATTGGTGTGAGTATTAGGTCTATCCTTGACATAGAGACAAGTATACCATTCTGTACATGTGGGCGTGTCATGTTTTGTAGCAGGGGTTGCCTTTTTGGCAGTGGATCATATAGTCCCAGGGTGGCTTTTAGTATGCGGAGTTCCACTTGCCCTTGTGGTATCTCTGTTATGTATGGCCATTGATCCATCTCTGGGTTAATCAAGCAGTTTATGTCTCCCATTATGAAAGTCTTTGCTGGTAGATCTAGTTGTGTTAGTGCTGTAAGAAATTCTCTTCAGTCATGTGCACCGTTTGGGGCGTACACACTGGCTATTGTGTGCACTTTGGTGTGCCATGAGAAGGTTACAGCGAGTATGCGGCTGTCCAGGAACAAATTTTTATTAATAAATTTAAAGTTTTGGTTCACGCGTACTATCACCCCACAGTGGAGTGACCTAAACGATATTGTCAGGAGGAGCATTTTTCCCATGCCTCCTCCTCTCCCTGTAGACAGTGGGTTTCCTGCACCGCCAGGATATCCACAGGTGGGTTTTTTAGGAGACTCAACTTCTTGGCCTGAGACATTAAGGCCTTGAGTCCCGCTATGTTCAGCGTCCCTATCTCTACTGAGACGCCCAATGCGCCTCAGGAGCGGTTAGCAGGGCCTCCCAGCCCTACTCCCTCGCTCACATTGCTCTCCACTGCACCTCTGCTGCGGAGAGCATAACCATGAGTAGGAGTTGGGGTGTATTCTGCCCCTTTCATCGCCGCAGTTTTTGCTTCTCTCTTGGCTTTGCTTGGTTTCAATATGTTATTGCAGTCCACTTGTGGTTTTTTATTGGCCACATTGTTTTCTTGCACATTCCATTGTTGATTTTCCTTCCTGATTGGGTTAAATTCTGCAATTTCTGGGGGTGCACTGAACCTCAATTTTGCTTCATTCATTTCCAAATCAGGTTCTGCCAAATTCAAACTGGTCAGATTGGGTGTATGGTTTTCCGCGGGATCTGATTGGTTCATGGACTCAAGTTCCTCCATGTCTTCCTGGATCTGCTCTGGCGATATGGTTGATTCTGCCGAGGCCTTTGCCTTGGCCACGGCCAGCTTTTGAGCTTGTTTTGCCATTTTGCATTCTTTCAGGAAAATAGGGTCAATTATTTTATATTTCCCGTGCTCTCCCCAGTTGAAGGCTTGTGTAGTATCCGTGATTTTGGTGTACTCTGAGTCATCTTCGCCCATTTCCTCCTCACAGAATTCCATTTCTCTCAGGCCTTCTTTTATGGGGCAAGCATGAATCTTGTGCCCAAAGGCCTAGCAGTGGTTGCAAATGGGGGTGCGCTTTCCACTGTTGCGCGGAACAGCTGGTATTTTTTCCCATCAATTGTGAAGGATGTGATGTGGGGGATTTTTGTAATATCCTCTACTACATTCTGGTTCAGCGAAATAATTGCTATTGCCTTCCCCATGCTAAGGGTTGGCATCAGCTAGAATCTTTGCATTTCAAATTATTTGATTTCTCCATAGGCTTCCAAGCTTGCTCAGAGATGTCTTTTGATTACTGTGCGCGCCAGTGTGGTCAGAAGATAGTTGAAAATTACAAAAATGTCTTTGGATTCAGTCCAACGGGTGCATTTGCCTGGTACCAATTGCTGTCCATCGGGAAGGTTTTTTACCACTCTGACCTTTGCTGCTTCATTTGCTTCTTCCACAGTTTTGGACCTAAGATCTACCCAACCTCTGCGGATAGTATGGGTTGTTAAGTACACCGTGTGGGAAAAATTTATGTTGGGCTTTGCCAAACTTTTCCCAAATTGTTAGTGTTTCTACGCCCAGGAAATCTTATATCCCATGTTCCCATTGACGACAATGGTTGCAATTGGGATACTTCCATATAGCTGCAGTATTTTACCAAAAAATTAGCAAAACCTGCGGGGGGCGCCACCTCAGGTCTTTTATTTTTAAAGAGATTTTTGTTTGTACCTGTGCGCTTGGTACCTTTGGGTAGTGCAGGTCCAGGTCCACTTCCCTTTACCACATTTTCCCAGCTCTTCACTTTATTATTCATACTTATCTCACTTGGTATTTATTATCAAAATTGTGCTGTTTGAATCAAATTGTATTACTAAAAGTGATAGTAATTGGAAAGAAAAGTTCACCATTTTATTCTATGTGCATAAGAATTATCCATTTGGAACTTTCTTTATATGTAAACTGGGTGCGCTGGCCATTTGTCACTGCCACAATGGTGCTCACCACAGTTTTCTTGTTTGGTTTTGTATTAGTGCGTCTCAGCGTTATACTTGCAACTACCAACTGAGAAAAGTCCAACCTTTCTGCTCATACCTGGTGGTCTTGGACTTTTTGTGATCCTGTTGTCATGATTCCCCGCCTTTCTCCTGAGATTTACTCAGAAATTCAACATGTTTTGGCTTCCTTTGTTCTGAAAGCTTCTTTGGATGATAACAATTTGTCTGCTTCTCGTCCACTTATGTGGGGAGTGTATTTGCTATTTCAGCTGTATCCAAATGCAGCTGATTGGGTTTTTGCAATGTTCCATGCACATCCTCTTTTGTGGCAATCAGTGGAGGGTTTGGAGCATGTCTTAGAGCAATGTCATCCCAACGGAGTGTCCATCCATCCCTTCTATGAGTTCTTTTCTCTGCATCAAGTTGGTCGTCTGGTGAAAGTATATTTGAATGAATTTTGTGAGAAAGCCCAGGCCCTACCATTGCACGATGTCATTAAAACGTTGTTTCTCCAATCCACCTTTGACCTCACCATGAGAAACTCTAATTTAGCTGTCGCCCCCTTCCAACTTCAATCATCTGATTAAAGCTCTTTGGGGTGGTTTCCCCGCCCCAACCTGGAAGGGGCCAGGTAATTTGGCCGTCATAGGTTTACCTGGGTTTTCTCCTATAAACACAGGTCCTAAAAGATTGCACGCATCTCTCAAAGTGAAGGAATCTTAATCTTCTAAACCTTTGAGTTTCACCAAATTTGAAGCTGAAATGGGGTCTAGCCCCAAGTCTAAATTAAATGTTTCAGACAGTTCTGCCATGATGATGTCACTGGCAATCATTCCTATAAAAGCTGCATCCGCAACTACTGGTATTTCCTTGAATCATGAAGAGCTCCCCACTGATTCCATCCCTATTTTGGTGGAATTCGAGGGTCCAGGAGCGTCTAGACCCAAACTTAACCAAAAATGGATCAATTACAATGGGTTTTCTTCGCACTGCATTTCCGTGGTGCAATCCAAAGCATCTACTAAGGGCTTGGGTGATTGCCCTGGATAACGAAGCACACTGGACCCTCAGAGCAGGCATGGGGTCACTGGATCCTGAAAGCGCGTTTTATATTGCATGTGTTATATCACAAAATTGAGCCGTTTATTAGCTCTCATGGCTTGGAAGAGGACCCTATTTCTATAAGGAAAGTGTCTATAACTCTCCTGTTCCCAGCGTGGCAGTGCAAGGTGCACAAGACCAACGCCAGGGAACTAGCTGTTAATGCTAAAGTAATTAGAGCCCAGCAGAGGGTGCTGGAGCAATAACTACCTAGGCATAGAAAGTGCGTTTTTTCTAATAGAAAACCCACCAAAAGTGACGCGGTGCACTTAGAAAAAGGGGC
>JAKSZP010018847.1:0-73970 GCA_022478985.1 Massospora cicadina | reverse complement strand
TGTCCCCAAAGGGGGCGCGCCAGGAGGCCAAATGGCTGACAAATTCAGGAAGAATCTCTTCCTGGGTTAGCACAGTTGTGAGGTCAACGTCAGCCTCATCCTCATCAGCCAGGGGAAAAGGGAACTGGGGAAGAGGGATATGGCCTGGGTTGGGTAACTCCTCACCAAGCCACAAATGGTAGAAGAAAGTGAACTCACAGACTCGCAGATGTTGGCGCAGAATGGTTCACATAGCAATTTCAAGAAAAAGAGGCGTACAGCTTATCATCCAGCCAGAGGGGGAGTAATGTTGAGAATCTATTTGACTGGATTACAAGCCACCATTATGACCACGCGGCTCATCGGAGGAATTCCGCTGAAGGATCAATGGACAGAATCCGCCGAGGATGTTTCAGAGCTATAAGTGATTGATCGCTTTAGGATGAGGTGATAATGGGTCATAACGGGTCTTATTGGATTGCCTTCAAAATAGGGTGATAAGGCAATGTCGATATTGACAAAAAGATATATTGGATCACCTTGAATCAAGGCAATAAAGAATTGAAGAACAACAAGCCAAAACCAATGAAAAGATAGTGACAGGAATAAAACTAAGCGGAAGGGTCAGTACCAACTGAAGTCTCTGGGATATCAGTGAAATGAGGGGATTGGAGGAGGGGTCTTGGAAGGGTTTTAGAAAGAAAGGAAAAAGATAGAAAGGAAAAAGGGGCGGACCAGAAGAAGATCCGCTGACTTATTATATTTCCAAAAAGAAGTGTTTGGGGGAAATCGCTCCCGTTTCACTATAAATTAAGTGTCTTATGAGTGTATCAAGGAACTGGCGATTGTCATATTGTTCATTCTAATTGTTCAATGGGGGAAACCCTGTGCGAAAAACCCTTTAGAGGGTACTTACCAAATCACCAAAATTCAACAGTCACCAATGGAATCATATGGTCTTATATGTCAGCAACGCGAGTATGAACTTGAACAACTGCTCCCAAACCTCTAAATGTCCAGTTGAGGCACTCCTCAGAGAGAGCTGTTATTCTTTTGAGCCCATTCAAACTATGTCACATCAACAATTTCTATGTTATTGCATGCCAGAACTCTCAATAGCTACTAGATCAAAGGCTGCACATATTCAACTATGTACCCCAACATGCCCTGAGAGTTAAGGCGTTTTATGAGACCAGTGGTGGTAGTGTCTAAGTAGGACATAGATATCTCTTACCGCTGAGATCAATCACAATAATTAAAAAACATGTTCATGAAGTTCTCTATGGTTTCTCCATTGTAGAGGCAGTATCCTAGAAGAAGCCACTCTTTGTATGTGATTGAGCTTCTCAGACGTAACTTCTGTTGACCTTCCATGTTAAGCTGACCTCAGCGTGGGACAGGCAGCTAGCGATATTTACATTAAAGCACTATTTGATTTGTACAGCGCGCTCACAGTAAAAAGAGCATGTTCCTCGTCAGAGGTTTTCATGTGCTCGCCAATGTGCTTCTCTATGAACCTCACAAGGGCTTAGTAGATGTAGTTGGAACCTTACATGGCACCAGATATGCTTGGTGTTTAAGTTGAATCAGTGGGCCCCTGTAGTAAACACCAATGTTGCAATTCTAGAAAATGGCGTCCCAGCGAGGTACAATCCAGAGGATGATTGCACAGGAGATAATTCCACTGATGCAATGTAAGGGTGATATGATGAATGCCATTCCTCAAGTGGATATACTAAAATAGAAAATAGAAGCAAGGAGCTTCATTAACTAAGTCTATATTGCTACGGCAGAGTCACATTCCATTTATACTATGGATTTACACAAAATATGGGTTGCACTTTAGAGTTTCATCTCGCTAACTGTTTATAATAACTCCCTACCTTACTCTCAATCACCACTTTAATCCTCATCACTGCTGCCACTGGCCTAAATCCCAAACGAGATAATATTCTCAATAACCAATTATTTCAGTGTAATTTCTGGCGAAATAATAGGCATGTGCTCATATTTTCCATTGGAAGTCCTAAAAATTAAATCTACCAACAATTAGGGTTGGTTTACCTTAAGCCTCAATTTACCAATAAATCTTAAATAAATTAATAATGAAACCTTTATTCAATTATCCTCGCTTCAGTTGCAGGTGATCAAAATACACCAATCAATATGGAAATTTTTTTGAAATGCTCACAGAATTGGCAGGTTGGTCAAGATCGCTTAATTGATAGCGTTGAAACCAGATAACTAGTAAGCCGTCATGCCTAACTAAATAAACAAAATCTAAGAAACTATGGGAGAAAACCATCTAATTATTTTATGTTAGTCCTTCTTATGCATTGGATGCAGCACCCAGTCTTCCATGGTTCCTAGTTGTCCCCGTTTAAAGGAAAGGCACCTGATGAACCAGAACCAGTTGTGATTAAGAGCTTGGAAGAATCAGAGGCGGATGCCATTTTGTTGTCAAAGAAACCACACTTATTCAGTGCAATAATTGGTGGCCTTAAAGGGATTTTCTTATGAAAACAGCTGGGTGAGTGCCCATGATTGCACTAATTTCTGAAAATTGATAAATATCTTCCACAACGCCCATACAGATGATACCCAGCCCCCACTTATGGTAACCATTATCTTGGTGATAAAGTTACACAAGGCGCACAAGAATGCCATGCTTTCCCAAGTTCCTTGTGGGGGTGCTCCCACAGTTAAACAAGGAAAGGGTAATGTAAGCCTGGTAAACAACCATTACGGTTAGATTAAAAGGAATTAATATTTCAAAACAAGAAAGGAAGAAGCTGGTGGTCATCCCTATTGTCACCTTGGGTGAACTTCCCTATGTGGTATATGAGAGGTGGTTAAGGGCGTAACCCCTGATAATCGCGCCTCTTCCTCCTCTGCTCACCCCCCAAGACTCGGTGAGGAAAATTAGGAGATTTGTCAGAAGGTGGAGGTGGTCAGAAGCCATCACCAATGGGCAGTTATCAGCGATTGTCCTCAATAGGTTCCCTCTTCTGGGTTGAGCTCTATATGCAGAATTATATCATAATCAGAGAATTTAAATCAATTGAGTCACTATTGAACTTAAAGATTCCCATTCTCTTCCCACCATTTTTATTGTGAACAAGCCCATTCTCAACAAGTTTGGGCATGATAAGCCCCTTCCCTACTCAATGAAACTGGCCATATGTGGCCTGGTCGTGGGCGCAACTTGCTGTTGGCTGGAGGAGTTGTTGCCATTTTGGCAAGCATAGTTGTGGCAGAATGAATATTATCACTAGTTATTTGGATAAAAATCAGACTGGGCAGGTAATATCTGAGTCAATATCAGAAATTTATATAGAATTTCAGTCCGCTTTGACTAAATCATAAATATTCCCAACAGTAGTACACTTAGTCTTAGTTTTCTATTCAACGAGCATATAGAGTTGAAGTCCCTAACTGATACTGCTATCACTCCATAACCCTCACCATGATCTTAAATAAATAAAAACCCTTAATATAATCCATTTTTAGAGTTTAATAAGTTCATTGAAAATCAATTAGGTATGATATCCAATTTTGGGAATCACTGTGTAAGGCCATTAGCTCCATCTATTAAGCTGGACAGGGGCATGTACTCCTTTAGGTCAAAAAAGGGGCCAAACCCCAAGGCCAAGCCCAATCAGGATCTATGATCTAGGAACACTCTGGATGAGAGATGGGTGCCGGCCGCCCCTCCATTTTCTCAATACCTTTTCAACATTCCCTCAGCCTAAAACTATTAGTTTCAGAATCTGCAGATTTTATTTTAATAAATCAAGCAACTTTTTGTTGATTTTATTAATAATAATCAGCTCTCCACCAGGATTCCTAGCCTCTTTCCCCAGTAAGGGACTCAACTAGAAGCCAAAATGAGTGGGGACAACTTACCTACAAGCTAAAATCAAGAAAAAGCCAAAACAAAAAACCAAAATTGGGGATTGAACTCAACATTTATTAAGAACTCAGAAAAGCAGATTTGGACATTTGGAATTTTGAAAAAAGCCTAAAACTGACTTGGAATCCTCTTCTGATAATATCAAGTGTAAATTTAGGGCCAAAATCATTAATTTACGAATTTGAGATGGTAAATTGTTTCTCATTATCGCAATACAGCTTAGCAGCATTCCCCCCCACTAATCTTAAAAACCAGTACCCTACCTATGGTAGGGTTTTTGGTTATTGTTTTATCTTTTCCCAATAAAGCCCATATACCTAAAAAGTTCCAGTTTACTATCTATTTTGTAAAAAATTATTTTTGAAATCCACGAATTGTTTGTTTAAAATTGACAACACACAAAGGTCACGTTTGATGGACTCAAGGATGGAAGAACTGTTAGATGATAATTTGGTCCCAGATGTTGGAACTCTTAACCTCACAATGACAAGTACTTTTCCCCAATCTTCCTCACCTAAATTTGGTAAGCAAGATCAAGAGTCTGTGACTGTTGTTGTGGCTGCTAAAGAACCCACAGTTATAGGCCAGTATTCTCTTAGCACGTACTTATCCTAACACCTTGGCTGCTGTTTGCAGTTGCCCTAATTTCTTTGCATGCTATAATAAAGATAGCTGTACCAGAGGAATTTTTGTTGTGCGTTAAATGTTCACTCATCTTGAGTTCAAGGCCAGCCTTATTTTCATCAGCATTCCATGACACCCTGCTGCAGCTAGGTGTGACAGTCGAGGCTATGCCTGACCACCACATAGCCTTAGTTTCCCTAAGTAGGTTATTAGGGTTAAAAAAGTGAGTTGTGAGGGCCTCAACCCTCAAAAATCGGGTGAATTTTAAATTTAAATTGCAGAATTTACATTAAGCTAAAAATGGTAACATTAATTCTCAAAATAAAAGATTTGAGAACAAATCAAAGGTCATTTTACTAAATTTATGTAAAAAAGATTTCAAGATGACCCTGAATCTGGTCAGACAGTCTATAATAGGGCTCTTCTTAAATTTTGAGGTTTGAATTTCTTGTAAAGGCCCCAAAATCTCAAGATGTCTGCGGACTCTGTAGGAACTTACCAAGTGCAATTCCCCAGTTCCCCTTCCTTCCAGTGTATAAACTAGCAAGCAAAAGTGCTTAAACCACTTTATCTTCTAGAATTCCCTAATAAACTTTAATAAATCTGAAATATTTTTAAGCTTTTAAACTTTTATCTTCTTTGAAAGATTGGAAATGTGGCGCCATTGACGATAGGAAGGAAACCCAGAGCAAAAACTTTATAGCACTAAAGTGCTGCCGCTACTTTAGGGATAAAACCCAGCTGTTAATATTCAGTTTATTGATCTCTTTAACAGTACTATACTTTCTAAAACTTCTGAGTAGCCAAAAACATGCAATTTCATTTTTGGTTTTCTATCTTGTTTGGGAGCTATGACTTTAGCCCAGTTAACAAACCTTTCAGAGCAACTAACAGAAGGTGTTGCCCATTATATTAGACAAAGTTTAATCACAATTCCCCTATTTCCAGGGATGACAACTTAGATCCATAATGGAAAACAGGCCTCCATCTGGGCCTGTTAATTTTTCTTACAGCCCTTCCTCCTGCACCTGTTACAGGTTTAGTTGTCAACACCTCCCCTGAAGGGGGATTGTTAATCACAAATTGATTCAAAAGAACGCCGCCAAGTTCAGTTATGTTTTCTTGTTGAGGCTTACCCAACACTTAAAACTATGACTTACCCTCTCACAAAAACACTCAATGCGAGTACCCTGTGCAAGGATTCCATCTCCTTTAACCTAACTTGACCCACCATTCTTGCATCCCCATCTTACCTGTCCTACCAAAATTACCAGGCAGAAGCCCACGTTGCCTATTTGGATATTTACTCAAGAAGATTTGGACCTTATTCTTGGAAAGTTACCTATCTCCGTCAGCAGGCTAAGAAGAACATACCTGTCCAAATTGTTAAAAAGGTGGCTGCTATTGATCCAGAAAGGGCCTCCAAGTTGGCTGCTCATAAACCTCAAGAGAATGCCACAGGGTCCAATGAGAAAAGCACTGTCACCGCCACCACTTCCAGGAATTTGATCCTAAAAGGTGGTGATGTGACGGTCAAGTCTATTCATGACCACCACATATAATTAGTTTCCCCTAAGGGGAATACAAAGGCTAAAAAGGCGAGTTGCGGGGGCCCTGATACTCAAAGATTGGCCTGGAAATTTTTAATTGAATATAAATTTCATAATCGACATTATGCCAAAAATGGTAATATTGACTTTAGAAACAAAATACTAAAGAATGAATCTGCGGTCAATTAATTTATTTTAAACATAAATTTAATTAAAAAAGTTTTGAGAAACCCCTAAATTTTTCAGACAGTCTAGAATCGATCTCAACTTAAATATTTAGTTCAAAATTCATGAAAAGGCCCCTGAGTCCCAAGTTGTTCGCAGGCTCCATTGGAACTTACTAAGCGCAAATCTCCTGTTCCCTTTCCTTCCAGTATATAAATTAGAAAGCAAAAGTGCATTAAGTCTGGGGGAGCATCCCCTAATGTAACGCTCAGTTTTGCATTAATACACAATGAAGGAGTTTGAAAGGACAAGTCATGTAACTGACCACATGACTGACAATTTAGATGAGAACCACCCCAAACCTGCACGCCATTACCAGAGTTTATGACATATTCATGGACCATGGTTCCAGTGATGCTGCATGCAACAGCAACGTCTGGATCCATGATAAAGCTACAAATGAAGTCAATGCTTGTCCTAGCTCACTTGTCAAGCTCTACACTTCTGGATGATTTTGAATAACATTTTCTTAAAATTGTTTTTTAAAATTGCTTTTTGGCAAGTAATATTATTGATAACTTTATTATGGTATTCTTGAGAAAACAAAAATGTAACTTCAGATACCATTTCCTCATTTTTAAAGCATTTGTGATAGTTTTATTAATTGTATTACTACTTTAGGCTGCTTAAGTGACGTCCAAAATCATTGCTCATAAAAACTTCACATCCCAAATTACCATAATTCAGAGGATTTGAGACATTTTTCATTCAATACATAATCAGAACTTGTTCTCAAATCCCCAAATTCTTACCTAGAATTAACATCTCAATTCATCCTTCTGACTTCCCTGACCTTTAAGCTCAACCTCCAGATTCACAGCTGAATCTGGAATTCCATCATTGAGGTTGATGTGCAGATCCTTTTAAGCCCAATTCGCTGCATAACCCCCTGCAAATCCAAGAACTTTTAATCCTCTCTGGACAGCGTGCACACTCCTCTAGCATCTGCCAGGTCACCTCATCCACTGGATAATCTTTCACCAGGAATAGCCGCCAACCCCTCCCCCATCACCCATTCAGGATTTGTTTGACCTAATATTCTTAGTTGTCCTCCTACCGTAGGCCCAACAGCTCATGCCACTCTGGTACTCTCCTCTAGAATCCCTGAAGTTGTGATCCATGGATAACTGGATGGGCGTTGACCCTTCTGAAAGGTTCAATTCAAATGCGACTTTGTTGATAACCCAAATAACCTTATATGGACCCAAGAACTTTGGTCCAAGCAACTGGCTCTTTAATGATACTGCATAAGTTTTTACCACCACCAACACTTAATCTACCAGAGTGAACAGGTCAGCGCTATCCAGCTGGTCCGCATACTGCTTCTGCCATGCTGTGGCATACTCCAGGTTGTTTGTAACTTCTTCCTGATGTCCATCATTCTGTGGTATAATTCGTCCGCCCCCTGGCATACTCCGCCGCTTGACCCTCATATAAAACCAGATTCAATTCGTGGTTTGTAAAGAACGTGGTCACCCTGTCAATGACTGATAATGGCTATTATATGCGAACTGGGCCAATCTGATCCAGGTGACCCAATAGCCTTACTGATCCAAAACTTAACATTGAAGGTATTGTTCTAATATCTTATTTACCCTTTATGTCTGTCCATCTAATTGGGGATGAAACGCTGAAGCCCTTCATGGGCGAATCTCCAAGTTACTGAGAAAATTTGACAAGAATTTTTAATATAAATTGTGGTCCAAAATCCATGATGATCTCCGCCAGCTGGCCATGATAGGCAAACATCTTGTCAATGAAAACCTTTGTGGTGTCTTTTCCTGAGAAATTTGAGGTACACTGTAAAAACTCGACTTATTTAGTCAACCAATTGACATTACCATTAATACATCCTTCCCCGGCTCTTGGGTAATCCTGTAATGGAATCCATGCTAACTGAAACCCACAGGTGGCGCAGAATTTGGAGTTGGACTAACTTACCCGCAGGCTGCCTCTGCAACAATTTTGAACGTGCACAAACCAAGCACTCTGCCACATACTTTGTGATATCCTTCCAAAATCTGGAACAAAAATATTTATGCTGCATCAGTGTGACCTTCTTCTCAGCCCACGGATGCCCTGCAAATGGGTGGTCATGTGACGCCTGCACCGCTTCTCACTGTAGCATTGAATTTTGAACCCATACTCACAAGCCATATTACAAAATCCCATATTTCTTCCCATACATATGATGATGGCCATGCTGTTGACCTTCCGTCATCTTGGCACATAACCAATGGCTGAAGGATGACCTCCTTTTCTTCCATCAGATTTCCTCTCCCGGTTTATCCTCCTTGCTCACCATCATGTCAAATTGGTCTGACCAGAACATGTGGCCGTGTTATCCTCCTCCAACTCTGCCTTCTCATATGCTAGCTCTACATCCCAACTCAACCAATCTGCTATGGTGTTGACCACTCCTGGACGGTTCTCTAATCAAGAATCATACTGAACCAGCTCTACATGCCACCGATCTTGGTGCTAGTCATCTTCCTGGGTTCCTGGTACTATTCCAGTGCCTGATGGACCTTCTAAACTAAAAAGAGTGATGAGCATACAACAATTGGTGCTGACACTCCTTCAGCGCTGCGACCACCTCCAGTAGCTCCTTGTCATATATTAGATAGTTTGTTTCTTCCAAAAATATTTCAATCCGAAATAACACACTGAGTGCTCCAACCCGTCCTCCCCCTCTGTAAGTGTACTGCTCCTACAGCGAAATTTGAGGCGTCCATCTCAAATAACAAAAGGGCTCTCAGGATCTGGATGGGTGAGGATCAGCTCTGAAATGAGCTTCTCTTTCAGAAGGTTTAATGCCAGTTCCTCTTCCTCCCCCCATACATATGGCACATCTCGCGTTAATTGTGTAAGCAGCAAGGCCAGCTTCAATATCTTCACAAATCGTCAAGAAATTTCACCATACCCAAAATTTCTTATGCCTGTCTGATCCATAAGCACTTTCCATGTGCGCACCGCCTGTATCTTATCTGGGCTACCTCCAGGCCTTTCCCTAACATGACATTCCCCAGGAATGTAACTTAACCATGGTTAAACTCACACTTCAAAGGCTTAAGAATAATCCCATCTTGGCCAACGCCTCTGGAATCTCCCGCATGTTGCATACATGTGCTTCCCTACAATGTGAAAACACAAGGATGTCAGCCATGTATGTGATGCAACAATGGCTTATCATCAGAATGAGAACTCTGTCAATTATGCTTTGAAACATCGCTGGGGCATTACACATCCCAAAAGACATAACTTAATATTGGAACATCCCAAGGTGGCATTTGAACGCCGTGTACTTCTGGTGCTCTGGCCTCAAGGGTGCCTGTTTGAATGCATCCACCAAGTAAAACTTGGTAAAAACGTTTCACCCCATTACCATTGGAAGGATGTCCTCCATCAATGGAATTGGGTAAGGATCTGGCTCTGTGATGCATTGAGTCTCCAATATTTCATGCACAGCCATAACCTTTCGCTCACCTTGGGCACCAGCAACACTGGGGACACCACGTCGGACTTCAATGGCTTGATTAATCCTCCTCTTAACATTAAATTTACATGATCCTACATTGTAGCCTTGGCTCTTTTGTTCAGCGGATAGGCTGGGCATCTTTGGGGGAGTTCAGACCCTTCTATAAAACAAAGTGAGAATGCAAATGGCTCTGGGAGTGAATGGTGAATTTCTTGTTGGTCTAAAAGCCCCCAAAAATTCTCAGTATTCCGCTGGTGAATCATCTTCCTACATGGCACCCAGGGCTTTAGGTTCATCCAAATCATTGTTTCCCACAAACAGCCTCCACATCATTGGCATAACCATTCTTAGTTTCAAGGTCACAGTACTGGAAGGCACATTAATTTGGGGCCTGAACTGATGCCACCACCACATCCCTAGCACCACCAGGTGGGACAGGTTTTCAATTGCATAAAACTGCTCCCAGAACCCAAATGGGTCCTTCCATACCTTCACTGAAGGGCTCACACGCCATGATGGTGCCCTCTGTGAAGCATGATCAAACACCACCTCAGGTCCCCTCTGCACCTGCAACTTCAGGCGCTCCGCCAAGGCCATATAAACCTAGCTATTTTTCGCTCCAGTATCTACCAGGGCCATTAAACCTTCCATTCCGCCGTCCATGGGCAACTCTATGGGATAAACAACGTGGATAGAGTGAAGAAAGTGATTTATTTCTGAATGAATCTTTCAATTTGTGAATTTGCTAATGATGGAAATTTAGACATAATCCCATTTCCCTTCCTAAGGCTAACTGTTTTATGTTCTTCATCCTTATTTCCTTGACGCACTCTCCCTTGTACGTTTCCAAAGTTTCTTGTGGCTGTATGCTGCCCCCTGACTAGAACTGCAACTCTCTGTAACTGTCCCTTTCCTGGCGACTTTGATACTTCATGCGGTCCTGCGCCAGTGCAAGTTGCTTCTCAATTTGTACTGCTAATTCTACTTAATCCCCCCGCATGCCCTTGACCTTTGCCGCTGCCAAAGCCTCTAGAAAATTTGCCTATAACTCCTGGCGGAACATATGTGAAGATTGGGAATCTGCGACCTAAGCTGCCTTTGCCAGTGGTCAGAGACCCTGTGCACGTTCTTCTATCAAGCTCATCCTTGGCTAACTGTTAAGAGAGCTGGCCACGCCTCATCTTTTGCCTCATCTGGACATGCTGCCCAATTTATCAACTCCACACGCTCCTCCATTGAATTTGGCAAGCTCCCTTGTTCCATGATAATTTCCTGTAGCCATCCCACCAATTCTGGAGGTAATGCGTCCACCATCTGGGCTAGTTAGAGTGTAAGAGGGGATTCCCCCCAGTTGCCTGCGCCAACTGCATTTGGAAATGGATATGTGCTATGACTTGATAAAGTTTGTCAAGTGCATCCCTGGACAACGCCACACGACCATTAGGCGATATGAATTTTGCCTGGACTTCCATGGATTGCAGGGGTTGCCACCCCCATAATTGTCCACCTCACATAACACAAATGCCAGCAAGAACCCTAACAAAACCATGGTCTTTAGATGTCGGTTCCATTCCTCTCCATTAGTGACCACCACTTCCTCCTGGTGCCACCACAAGATGGAAAGAAAGGTATTTGAGTTTCGTTTTATGTAACATTTTGTTTTGCGCCAAATGCAAAAAAGAAGTGGGAAAGTACAAGCCATGTCACCAACCACATGACTGACAATCCAGCAGAAAACCACCCCCAAACCAACACGCCATTACCAGAGTTTGCGATGTATATGTGGAACATGGTTCTGGCAATGCTGAATGCAAGCAACGCTTGGCTCCCTGATAAAGCCGAAAATAAAGCCAACGCTTGACCTAGGTCGCTGGTCAAGCTCATCATTTCTGGATGATTTGAATAGTATTTTTTAAAGAATTTAAAATTGATTTATGACAAGTTTTAATTTAATAGCTTTATTGTGATTTTTCTGAGAAAATGAACTGTATCTTCAGATACCGTTTCCTCATTTTAAAGCACTTGCAATACTTTGAATAATTTTATTACTACATTAGGATTTCAAGAAACGTTTAAATCATTGCTTGCAAAAGCTTTGAATTCTAAATTACTATAAATTGTAGTATTCAAGACACCATTCGTTTAATCCTCTGGATCAGCCCTCGTTATTAAATCCCTAAATCCACACCTACAATTTTCATCTTTGATTTGTCCTTTTAGCTGCCCTGACCCCTCAACCCTGACATCCAGATTTGCAGCTGAAACTGAAAAACCATCAATGAGATTGATGTGCGGATCTTAATGAACCCAATCTGTCACACCTATGCCTTGACTATAAAACGCTTTCTCTTCACACAAAAAAGGTCCCAAAGAAGGCGGCTGTCCCTCTCACCACCCAGGGAGATCCAACCCATGTGGTGTATGAATGGTGGACGATGGCCTACCCTTTGAGGGTTCCTCCCTCCCCACCATATTTGACCATAAGCAAGCTTCTCAAGCGGATTAGGAAGTGTGTGTGAAGGTCATGGTGGGAAGAAGACACCAGATGAAGGGAAATGGTGAACACGTTGCTCCAGCTCTGGTATTGGGGTCTGCCATAGGGGGCGAATAACCTGAAGCAATTAGGGGAACCATCTCCCATGGTAATTTTGGGTCGCACCAATAAATAAAATCCAAATAATTTGGGGGAACCAATCCTAGTGAAATCAAATGTTGGAAATTCATTTGATACCCAGTAAGACAGGGTCCGCGCCCAGACCATGGGAGTTTCCAGTTGCCCACCATATAAAGCAATGCCACACTAAAAGAAGTTTTGGTGAGAGGAACAGATTAGTGGCGAAACTTGATCAGGAGTCTGATGGCAAGTGGAAGGCCAACTTTGGCTTCAAGTTAGTTGCAAGATTTTGTTCTGTCAAAATTGGTTGGGCTTGTACCTTTTTGTTTATGCATTTTCCCTTATTCCCTAAGCCCCAAGGCCTTAAGGCAACTATCCCTCAATGGTATGGTTGTCAGTAAAGTTTTTACTTTTAGTTTTCCAACTAACTACACTCTTTTTGACCAAAAATTTACTTTAACCAAATTTCTAGAATCTGCTGCCTCAGCAACCCCAAACCATATTTACTGGGTTGCGTCACAATTGGTTCCTAGTGGCCGTTCTCATCACGCTTCTCCCCACCTTTGTTGAATGGGGAAATCATATGTGTGGCCACTTGAGTATATCTCCGTTTACAGCGCTCTCTGACAGAAAGATGCGTCAATGTTGTTGGAGATCTTATCTCCCCGATGGAATAGGTTTAATGACCTTGCCACCTGATCTATACCTAGTGGCCCCACGGCAAATTCTGGCCCTAAAGTTGTACCTGATGAGTCTCCTTGTTTTGAATATTCAGAAAACTCAGAGTCTGTTATTTGGTTGCTTGTTGGATCGGTAGTTACAGCACCATAAACTGGAATTCTCTGTTTTCTTCCTTCCCATATATTTATTAAGTCGCTTGGATGACAATGCCCTCAGCATTCTGGTTTGTCTTCTGGGCACACACATCCCGACTTGCAGGCCAGTCTCAATTTTATTTGACAATTCTGTGGTATAATTGACTGACCAATAGTGTCTGCCATTTCCACACTTTTATTTGAGTTGGTGAAGCAGTGGTTTCCATTTATCAGAGGAACTTGCAGTTGGTGCTTTTTCCTCATGCTGTTCATTTGGTCAGCTGTTGCATTTATGTGTTGCTCTCAGGTGGCGGTGGGGGAGGTTCTCACCAGCCATGTGTTGAGTTTTTTAACTAGATTATGCTTTTGCCAATGTGTTCCAATACCAGTGGAGTTGAGGTGATCCCCAATATGGTTTACTAGTTGATTGTTGTAGGATTCGTGGGAGATAGTTCTAAGTTAATATTTACGATTAATTTTATGGAAATGACTTCCTTATTTTCCAGTGATGATACCTGGCAGTTTACCAACTCGAGTCAGGATTGCCTAGTATGGGAAATTGAGTCAAAGTAAGTTCCAGCCCATGGCATGCTGAAGCTACAGGTCAATGAGTGAAAAGCTATTCACCATCAAAGAATGCCGATGATAATAGTATAAGGGCACTAAGATGCCAGGATACTAATATATATGATATTATTTCCTTAATAAAGTATCTTGTTCTTGGTATACTATCTTTTACTAGTAATTGAGTTTTAGTTATTTAAATTGACAGTGCCTAGTTTTTGTTTTGAACAACAATCAATTTTTAACTGAACCATTATTAGCTCAAATTCATTTTCCCTGTCGTCATACAGGATAGACATATTAATTTAGGAATACCCTCGCAAACCTGTGCAGTTACCACTTTTTAACAAGTGGTGTTCACTACAGGGGAGTTCTGGGCCGATGCTGTCTATAAGTTAATGAGTTAAGAAGAAATAAGCGGACCACCAGTGAGTTACAAGGGGAGTGTCCAAGTTGATGTTGAAGCATGGCGAACTCCCAAAACTGTAAGCCTAGAATATTTGTTAATGGAATTGGCTGTGAAGATAATAGAGTCTTTCCACTATCTCATCAGGCAACATAAAAAAGTTAAGGATGATGTCACGAGATCATACATGTTATTCAGTGACATGAAGACTCACAACCAAGATGAGGTTAAGGGAATCTGGACTAATTTTTTGGGGCTTGAAGCTACAGCGTTGGTTTTTATATGACAGAAACAAGGAGAAACTAATGGGACAAGTTGCTGCGATTGAGGGGATTATGATGAAGCAGTGCTCAGATATGATTGAGGTGCAGGATCAAGCCATGGTATTAGTAGAAACCGTGGACAATAATGTCAACCAAATATAACAGCTAAACAAGGACCTGGAGGAACTACATCGAAAGTACCTAAGATTTGAGGTGTGGAAGTCTGGCTGCAAAAAGTGAGAAAAACCATCGCTGATCAGTTATTAGCATTTGAAGGAAGCACTGGACGCAGCCCTGAGGGTTCCAAATGCAGATCTTTTTTGATTAAAAAAAGCTCCTCGTCTGGGGATGACAGCTCCACTGTAACTAGTTGAGGCACATTACAGAAGGTGAAGAAAACCCTGACGGCTTACCCTGTATGGCACTCTTCCTCTTCTCTGAAAAGTGTTGGACAGCGGTCAAAAGTCAGCAGAAATCCCCCTGAGGCTCTAGAAATTTCAGACGACTCCCAAAATGCCAGAGTTTCAATGGAACAAGATTGCAGCATTCTTCAAGGTGTTTGAGATGGCATCGTTGTGTGTTGTGGGGATCATTAGAAGGCGGTTATTAATGTAAACTTTCTTGACACCACAAATCAAATATCATTCAGCCCCATCTAGCTTCCAGAAATGGTCTTATGCAGAAGCGAAGGTAATGATTGTATGGGAGTTTGGCAGTCTGGAGCATTATGACAACCATAAGCAGGATTTCCTTAACATTCAGTTATGAAGAGATGAGTCTATCAAAGCCTTCACAGTCACTTATATCAGAAAGCACAGATCTTACAGGTGCAGGAGTGTTGACCAAATATCTATACCTGGAATGTCATGAAGTCTGCGCTGTAACAAAAAGAGCTTAATCAGGCAATGATCCCTTCAATGACTGTGGATATGAAAATAACTCAAATGGTCGAATTCTTGCATGTTTATGTGGCCATCCATGATACTACCAACAAGAGCTTTTACAACGCCAACCTGCTCCTAAGGTTATGAGGAAAAACCCATGAGAAAGAACAAGTGGGGGAAAATTTCAAGTGTTTTAAGTTCATTCAAGAAACCTTGCAAGAGCAAAATGCAGAACCAGGTCATCTATTACAAGTGCAGAAAATACGGATATATCTCACAGTTATGTCATACCAAACCTGACAAAGTAACATGGTTGTCCCTACTGATGAACAACTATTCTTCAAGGAAAAAGATCAGAAGGAGTAGATGAGGAACAGTTTAACTCTGCCTTCATGCAAGTTACCCATGATCGTGTTTTTGCAGCTATCCAATTTTCAAGTGAAGGCCCCTGAGGCCAAAATGATCAAAAAGAAGCGTGTTCCTACTTGAATAAACCGCACATCTTGACAACAATGTGGAAGCCAATAGTCCGTTGAAAAAATGTTAATGTTTTGATCCCCACGGTTACCATAAAGGAACTATTCCCAAGGTAGCAAACAGCTTTTTGCAACCTTTTTATTTGGCCAATGACGACACCATTTATTGAGTAAACAATATTTCTTCCTATTATAGTTGCATTTTTATTGATACTTGTGTGAATTGGGTTATAGTTCAAGCCATTAAAAAAGTTTGGCTTCAACCAATATTGTTTCTATGAAATTTGTGAAGAGCATTAAGCTTGCCTCAAAGTAGACTATAATAAGGTCTACATGATGACAGGCCTACATTCCACTACCTCTCAAGGTAATTATAAAACCTTGCCTTTACGATTTGGTTCCCTTTTTGTAACTGCCCTGGCCATAGTTCTGCCTAACTAGAATTACGAAATATTGAATAGCACTGATTTCATGTGACAGCATGGGGTCTGGTGTGATTTCCAAGCTAATTCTCTTAAAACCATGGGACAAACATTGGCATTGTTTTACCATAAAAAAGGTAAACCATCCCCAATCAAGAAGAATAACTACATTAGTTTTACCTATGTGGATGGGATCATTCCTGTAACGTTTTGACAGGCTGGCAACGCTCATGGCTGCTGCCGGCCAAAGTTGAGGAAAGTCAAGGGATTCCTTTTAAGTATGCTAGAGTGGAGGGTTGTGAAGTCCAAGGAACAGTTCATCATGATTACCGGCCTTAACTTAAATATCCCTGACTATCTGTATGGTAGAAATTCATGTACCCTGGGAAAAAGGTTGAACTGAGCCCTACTTAGCAGCGGAAATTCTAATCCATGGACACAGAAAAATCATAATATTAATATCCAACCTCTTGAATAAGCCAATAAAGATCAATAAAAACTAAGAGTGGAATTCAATTATTTAGTCCCTGTCAAGGAATCTATATGACTGGACAATAAGCCAAAATAACTACTGGCAAATCATTGGTTACTCATCATGGTTAGGCCTTTATAAGTACTATTGATTAATCTTAACTAATTTGATGACAAGTAAAATCAACCTCAGCAAATAGGAAAAATTATCGCCAAAGATTCAATGATGAGGCGAAACCCCAAAAAAAGCGGTAAATAAGGAGTAACCAAGCGGAAGGATCAAAATTGACCATTAACAACTAAGGTATAAGTGCAAGGGGAAGAAAAGGAAGGGGGTCAGTTGATTAAGGAAGAAGAAGCGAGTACTAAGGAAAGAAGAGAGCTAGCAGCTGGAGCTTCATATAATATATTCTAAGAAAATAAAGTGTTGTTGCCAAAGCAATTGCTTTGTGTTTCTGTTATATTTATTAAGTTCATCTTGGGACCAATGATCTACATATCATCTGTCCGTTGCTCAGTAGGATTAACCCTGTGCAACCTCTTCAGCGTATCTCCAATATATCGCCAAAATTTATAACAGTTGTGCTCACTGCAGGGAGCCCATTAACCAACACGTTACCAAAAAATATTCTTCATTTGCCAAGAAATGGCGCAAAAAGCTCTACTTAAGGGGATACTATCTCAGTTTATTGAGCTATCCCAATATGTGGAACTAAAGCTTATTCTGGATACACTACTTCAGATTAAAAAAATGCTTTTTCAGGATAATAAGTGTATAACGGACCAGCTTGATGAAGTTTTCCACCAACTGCACCTGGTTGGTGGTCGAGTCAGCCAAATAGTCAATCACTTAGATTGCATTACAGAGTGGCTACATTGCACAGAGTGTAAAATGAATAGTGTTGCTAGGGAGGAGGAGATTTACATAGATAATCTGCCTCCATTTGATAGCAATGTGTATATTCACGGCTTCTTTATATTATTTGATTTTACAGAGGAAGGAGCTTTGACTGGTTAATAGCTAAATTATTAATATCCGCTTTGGATATTGGGAGTGCAGACCAAGTTATCTTCTATCTTCCAAGTAGTTCCGTTTCATACCAAGAAGTGAAGGAGACTGTGCTGCGGTTGTTTGGAGGTTTTGCCAAAATATCACAGTGGAAGGCCAAGTTTTTGAACATAGGGTTCCAGCGTGATGAGACACTCACTGAGTTTGTGACTAATTTACAGTGGAAGCCCACATGTTAATCAGGACGGGGTCTTTATCTGAATCTTATGTGTGCATTGCAATGACCTTCACTGTGAATCCATACTGTGATCTGTAAAACGTCATGAATCCAATTTTAGAGGATGATGTACCTCTTCTCAAAATAGTTCAGTTTCTGTGCCATCTATCCATCACTTTTAGTGCTCCCAACGTGAGATGGAAAGCTCCTGCATTCATTACCAAATTTTTATTGGTAAAATACCATAACGAATTGGTCATAATTTGTCAGTTAATACATGGACCCTAAACTCTTTGGCAGCTCCTTTACGCTCTTGCTATAATCACTCAACTCGTGTTAGTTCAATTCTAATACCTCAGTTAAATTCCAGCCTGAATTTTTAAGGGTACCGCAGATATGTGAGCCATATAGTAATGCCTGTTTCCCTTGCGGCCAAAGAAGTCATTATGCAGATAACTGCACTGGCAACCCGTATGTCTATACAGTACCACCAGCCCTGACAGAACATTAAAAAAGTTTGATTGGAGTAGAGATGGGACACTCTACCTAAACTGATTTAAAAATATTCGTCCCTGTTAATTCTAACAAGTCCCTTTGTGTTTGGCCCAAGACCCACCCTAACACTTTATTATACCACTAGACTTTCAGTGATGTTTCTAACTTCCCCTTGAAGGGGGAAAAGAAGAACACAAATTTAGTTTTCCTCTGAGAAGTATAAAAACCATATGCCTGACAAATCCTTGAGTGTAATGTTGCTGCCAAAGACAGCCCCTCCGTTGATGTGGCCGCATCAGAGAGGATGAATGCTGCAATTTCAGTAGAGTAAATTGTTCAAGCGTATCCTCGCATTGGCGCTGGTTTTGTCACCTTTCTCAATAACAAGAAACTTATGCATGTTCATGTGTTAAACTCCAACAGTTCGTCTTATTCAGAGTGTAACTACTGTGATATTTTCGTAGAACATGCCAAAATTTGAGCAATTATAAATACTGGCGCCCCCATCAATATAATATTCACTCATCTAGTGGATAAGCTTCCGTTGAAGCCTGATGTGGACCATCGGGTAGTGTATGGAACTGCTGGAACACAAAGCACTGTGTCGGAGGGTGCCTACAGTGCATTGCCCTTGTTTGGTTCAGTCAGCGCATCCTCTCCATCTGTGGTTTTGCCTAATAATAACTATGACATGCTGATTTGGGCCACATTCATGCGGCAATTTGGGGCAGTGGTTGATATGTTGGAGAAAAACTTTGTGATTTTGGGGCAAAGTATCTCCATCTATTTTACCTCCAGCAGAGTCCCAAAAGACCCCATCCGCTTTAGTTAAAAAATCATGCATATAGCGACGGTGTAACTCATGTTCACTATCAGCGGATGAAGCAGAGGACCAGAGCTCTCCCTAGCCAGATTTACAAGTGTAATGTATTCCTCTAAGGGCTTCAACCACCTTAAGTATACCTTCTGAGCATCAGGAATATAGTAGGGGCGGAGCTAAAATTATGTCCCCAAAGGCCTATATGTTTAAATCATGGGTTCCTACCAGCAATAGTCGCTCAAACCCCATGTGGATCCTGGACTACTATTACTGGGGCATGGAGAAGTGAAGGTTTTATTAGTAAACCTACAGAAAGAGTCTATGGTGGTTCAAAGGCACCAAGTGGTAGCTTTTCTGCAACAGAATCCAACTGATGAGTTTTTTCCAAGTACATGATTTTGGTTCATGTGAGGACCTATGTCAACCTAAAAAAACCTCAGCCAAAATAATGACCTTGAATTCATGTGAGGCCCTGACTGAGCTGTTGGATAACCAGATAGATAGGGTGATGGCCCTGTTTGAAAGATATCAAGACATTTTTGCATCAGATGGCCACAATTTGGATGAGCCTGTGGGGTGTTGCATCAGCTAGACAAGGGAGACCACCCTTCCATTCAATAACAGCCTATCCTTCAATTTCAAACTGGAGGAAGAGGTTTTATCCATGGAAGTAGATATATCGATTGAACATGGAATGTTAGAGCCATCAAAGATCCCCTGGGCGTCACCAGTGCTAATTGTTGAAAGGGAAGGCGTGAATTGAGTAGTAATTGACTACCAGAAGCTTAAATATATCACAAAAAAAGATTCATATTCACTCACACAAATTGATGACGCTCTGTATTGACTGGGTGGTGCTAACTATTTATCAGCCATGGATTTGATATTGGGGTACTTGCAAATCGAGTTACCAACAGTGGAACAGGAAAAATGCGCTATAATCCTTTATAATGGTTTATTTCAGCCTGCACGTATGCCACAGGATTTATGCAACGCCCCAGCTACATTCCAGCATGCTATGGATATGATCTTAGGTGACCTGAAGCTGTCCTGCGTTCTGGTCTATCTCTACAATATCAACGTTTTCTTGTGGAAGTTCAACGAGCATTTAAACCATTTAGAGCAAGTATATCACCATCTTGCCAAACTAACAAAAATAAAAATCCTTGAAAGTGCCACTTTTTAAGGAGCAGTTGGAATACCTTTTGTTTGTGGTAGACTCCAAAGGGCTTAAACCTCAGCCAGAAAAGGTTAAAGCTATATGTCAGATGAATCAGCCAGGCAACAAGAGGGGTATCTAGGGTTTCTTAGGGATGGATGGGTACTACCGCCAGTTCATTCCCAACTTCAGCTGTATTGGGACTCCGCTCTTTGAGCTATTAAAGAAGAATGCCACCTTTGACTGTATGAAAATGTCAAAACACTTTCAATGTTCTACAAACTGTGCTGGCTATTGCACTAGTCTTGCAATACCCTAATTTTGAGAAGGGATTTATTGTGCAAATGGACGCGTCTCTTTCCTCCATAAGGGCGGTATTATCCCAGAAGGATGATGACAGCGTGGAGCACCTCGTTGCATAATGTAGTCATAGCCTAAAATGCCACACTCAGAATTACACCGTGACTGAGCAGTATGTGCTTTGGTGTGATTTATGCATATAAGTAGTTCCATGTGTTTCTTCACAGAGTAAAATCATGGTCGATATGGATCATGCGTTGTTGCATTAATTACAAAACTTACGTGAGCCCAAAGGGCGCCTTTCTAGATGGGCCCTCAAGCTTCAGGATTATATTTTTGAAATACTGCATTGTCTTGGCGCAAAGCACCAAAATTCCAACTGTTTATTTTGGCTACCAACAATTGCGGTAATGGCAGATTTGGGCGACATGCTATATGAAAAAATGGTCAGTGGTTGATATGCTGGCAAACTGCTGCAAGTTAATTAGGCACTAGATGGGATGATAGCCGATACAATTTGAAAAAATGGGGAGTTAAATAAGTAAATTTGTAACAATATGCTGTGTTTCCTGAAACCCTCCACTTGACTGGACATTATCTTTAGTGTGCACAAGGCGGTGGGTCATGGAGGGTTGCACAAGATGTCGGAGTTGTTATGGTCTCAATACTATTGGGAAAGCATGCACTTTGATGTGCTGGAGACCATTTCCTGCTGGCACCAGTGCCAAATGGAAAAGCTTTTCCGCCAGAAGACTTCTTACCAGCTGGTTTAACCTCAATTTAACTGGCACATGATATCCATTGACGTCATTAGCCCTTTCCAGGAGGACAAACCAGTCTAAGTATATCCTGGTGGCGATTGACTACTTGACCAGGTGGGTTGAGGCATGGGCAATACGGGATTTCTGTGCAGTTGCTGTGGCTAAGCTTGTAATGGAATGCATAATTCAGCGTCACGGCTGCCCTCTGTTTATCCTTACTGACAACAGAACTAACTTCACCTCTTATATCCTACCCAAGATCATCGAAATGATGGCCATCTGCGGGGTTATAATAACTTCATGTCACTTCAAACAAATGGAAGAATCAAACGGGTTAATAGGACCCTGGTGAACATACCTCAGAAGTTGGTAACAGATAGACCCTCAGATTGGAGTACCCTTCTGTCCACCGCCATTTTCGCCTACAATATTACTACCACTCAGCAACAGATAAAAGTACTTTCCAGTTACTATATGGACAGCACCCAGAGCTGCCCGCTCTGCTCTATGCCTGCGTGGAAGATACTGGCGAAATGGATCCTCAACACTACTTGACCAGCCTAACAAATACGCAGATTGAGCTATAAACTAAAGCGCACTCGTTCATCTTATCCAAAAAGTAAAGAATCAGGCTGCCAATCAGGTACAGCGTAGCGGCCTACTTCAGTTCAAAGATGGGGATATGGTACTATTACCCGATCAGCATGGGTTGGGAAGAAGCATAAGCTAGCCAGTATCTGTATTGGGCCTTTTGAGATAATAGAAAAAAACGGGTGTTGATGCCTATACTTTCAAGGACCCTGTAAGCAGTCAGATCATTAACTGAGTACATGCGAAGTTCCTTTGGGCATATAAACAACAATAGAGGCTTATAAAGAGAAAAAACAAATCAACTAAATCATGTGGTGTATATAATCTTGGATTTATTAGGTTCTCTTCTTGTGTTCTTCCACTAGGCCATCTTTGTCTCCCCGCCTTTTCTCAGTTTTTTTGCAGAGCATCTTGTGCTTTGATTAGTGGTACAAACGTTTCTTCTTTTTTCCACTTTGGGGGTGGTGCGGATTTGCTGGACCCTTCTCAGGTTGCTAGTGGGGGGTGGAGGCTACCATGTTGGGGTGAGGGAGTTGGCTTCCACTCTGGGGAAATCACATCAGCAAACGGAGGGGAGGATGGGGTGGCAGAATTAGAGGAGGATGAGGGACTGGGTACACAGGGTAAAAGGCGAGGTGGGGATAGCTCAGCCAGCTGATCAAGATGAACCCACACTTGTCCCACTAAGAGAAAAGCCCACAACCACATGCGCTGATGGTCTTGGGATATCAAGGAGTATGCGAGAAGAGAGGGTCAGAGTCAAAGATCTGGAGACAAGCAGGTGAGTCCTGGATCGCGGTGAAAAGGCTGCTTCATAGCCAGGCAATCCGTGAGGAAGTCCTCCATGTTAAAATAAGCAGCCAGGATAGGAGTGGCTGCTGTAAATTCTGCTCGCTGGGCCCACTCAAGGACTGCCTGGTGCTGCTCCATCTACAACCCTAACTCTCCCACAGGATGAAAAAACCCATTTTTCCAAGGATCGCCATGACGTGGAGGTATTGGTACAGGTCATTGGTGCTAAGGGTGGCAAACGCTGCAGCAACCCCAGATTGCATGTGATTCAACAAGTTATTTTGGAATCTCACCCCTATGTACCAAAGTGGGTTGAATCATGAGGAAGGACCCTGACAGCTGGCTACCACCCACCGCATGAAGCACAGCATCTGTCAGACTGGCAATACTGCGGGATGAGGCTTGGTTGGAGGTGAGAACACTAGATGGCTAAAGCCATCTGCCAGTATTTGGGCCACTTCATTAAACAAAGGGGCTCACCTCTGCTCCCCTCCCCAGCGTAACTGGGCCACTATGTCCCTGTAGGGGGCGCGCAAGAAAGACAAATGCCTGACAAATTTGGGCTTGGAGCTCCTCCTGGGCCAGAAGGGTTGTGGCGTCCACCTTGACCCTCCTTCATCAAATGTATGAAAGGGAAACTGGGGGAATGGAATGTGTCCTGGGTCGCCTAGATCTGCGCTGAGACATAAACAAAGGAAAAAGTTGGGGTCTCAAGCTTGTGGTTGTTGTTGCATGGTTGGCTGCATTGGTAATGATCAAAGAACAGTGTACAGCTTATCATCCAGTCAAGGGGGTTAAAGTCAAGAAATTTATATGCCTGTATGATAAGCCAAAATTTACACTGGTTGATCATTGGTTACCCATTGTGAATAGGCCTATATAAATATTATTAATCAACTTGAGATGAGTTGACAATGAGCAAAGTTGAACTTGGAGAATAAGAAGAATTCCGCGAAAGGATTCAATGATGAGGCGAAACCCTAAAAAGGTAGTAAATAAGGAGTAATCAAGCAGAAGGATCAAACTTGACCATAAACAACTAATATATAAACGCAAGGGGAAGAAAAGGAAGGGGGTCAGTTGATTAAGGAAAAAGAAGTGAGTACTAAGGAAAGAAGAGATTTAGCAGCTGGAGCTTCATATTATATATTCTGATAATAAAGATTTGTTGCCATAGCAATTGCTTTGTTTATTCTGTCACATTTATTAAGTTTATTTTGGGACCAACGATCTCCATATCATCCATCCGTTGCTAAGTGGAATTGATCCTCTGCAACCCCTTCAGCATATCTCCAATATATTGCCGAAGTTATAACAGTCCATACCACCAAGTTTTTGTCCTTTCATGACTTTGGGACGCTGAATGAGATAGGGTTACTGATGAGCCTAAATCACTGGCAATACTTGCTGTATTTGAATGTATAACTGCTGGGGGATAACAAAAGAACAAAAGGATCACGTCCTTAAAATATTTGAATGGTATTAAGAAGTATTTGCACAGAACAACTACAATTTGAGTGGGCGAAAATATAGTACACAAGGTTGGCGTTAAGGATCAACCGCCAATAATAATATGACCCATTTGTTATTCACATGGCGAGAGGATATAATTGTCAATGAAGTTACTAAGCTACTTGACCATAGGTTGCTGGTTTCATCATCCATCCCTTGGTCCAGTTCAATATTAATGTAAAAAAAGGTAGGACTGACTAAATCATTATATACTATTTCAGTTGAATAAAGTAAAAAGAAGGACTTCTACTTAATTCATGAACTGACGATGCTCTTGATCACTTAAGAGGGAATCATTTATTTTTGGCAATGGATCTCATATCCAGGTTTATCAAATTGACCTTCCTTGGGAAGACCAGGAAAAGTGCGCGGATAATACTAGCAGTGACCTATATCAGCTGATGCACATGCCCCAAGATCTTTGTGATGTGCCAGCAATGTTTCTACGTGTCATGGACCCCAAGTTGGGAGATTTGAAGCTGTCATACATTCTTGTCTACCTTGATGAAATAAATTTCTTTAGTCACACCTTCACAGATCACCTTAAGAACCTATAACAGGTCTTCAAAATACTAGCTGTGGACAGCTTGGAAATTAAGTTGCAAAAATGCCATTTTTTCAAAAATTATTTTAATATCTGGTGTTCATTGTCAATGCTAATAGCTATACCTCCCAAAACCCAAGTTCAAGGCAATTCAGGCCATTTCCCAACTGACGAGTTTTTACAGCATGATGATATTTGTAGGGATGGTTGACTATTAACGCAGCTCCATCAAGAAATTTTCTTTTATTTCCAAGCCTCTTTTTCAATTGTTAAAGTATCCAAATAAGGGCTTATATATAATAAGGAAGCTCAGGGCTAGTATGAAAATGTTCAGAGTATCTAATGATTGAACTGATCTTCTAGTATCTGAACTTCAATCAACCTTTCATTATACAAACTGATGCATCCTTGACGGCAATTGGTACCATGTTGAGTCAGGAGGACGAGTTTGGTAATGAACACCAGTTAGCTTGTTCAAGTCATACTCTTTATAAGCAGGAGCGCAACTATACTGTAGCTAAATGGTAATGCCTTGCGCTTATATACACCTTTAAGTAGTTTTGGATATATATTGATGAGGCCCATTTCACTGTGGTGACCAATAACTCCTCACTGCGATGGCTGCATAACCTCAAAGATCCTGAAGGAAGGTCGGCCAAAGGCCTCTTAAGTTGCAAGTGTATGACTACAAAAATGTACACCGAGCAGGGACAGCATATCAAAATGCCAATAGGTTATCGCGCTTACCCTCCGTTTTAGTCTTAAAAATGAAGCCAATGCCTTGTATGATAAGATGCTCAGTGGGGATTTCAGAGACCAGCCACTTGAGGTTCAGAAGGCCCTCACCAAAGCAATAGAGAGTATGAGGGTTGTCAAAGGACAGTTGTTCGAAATCATTAGGAAAAAGCCCTATTGTATTTTAGACCCTATAAGCACAAAGATAATATTTCCTCGGCTCACAAAGTAACCAGTCATGGGGCTTATAGAATACTTTATAAAATGTTCAATGGGAGTATTATGGGGATTCCTTAACTTTGACGTCGCCAAACACCTCAGTTGTTGCGTCATGTGTCAGGTGCACAAGCCCTTCAAGAAAACTACAACGTTTTTGCTAGTGGAGCCTGGGTTCACATGGCATACTGTATTTATTTGACAATGTAGGGCTGGTGACCCTGAGTGCTGAGAATAGCTGATACAAAATTATAGCAATTGACAACCTAACTCGTTGGTATAAACATGGGCTATCTCTAAAGTGGATGCCATCAGTACTGCCAAGTTCATCATGGAGCAGTTACCATATTAGCATGGCTGCCCTCAGGTTATCTTAACGGACAATGGCAGCAACTTTACCACGCACATCATCCTGAATATAAATGAGCTCATGAGATTTCTGGGAATACAGATGACGCCCTATCATCCAGAGACCAACGGGATGGTTGAACGAGTTAATGGGACACTGGCTGCTACCTTGAATAAGCTGGTCGTTGGGAAACCTTTTAGTTTAGTAACATGTTTGTTGGCGGTGACTTTCACCGATAAATTTAAGTTACCAATCATCAATGGGAAATCCCCTTTCATGTTGCTTTACGGGCGTCAGGTTAGATTGCCCCTGATTTTATATTTGCAATGGATCCAAGCTCGGTGATGACACATCTTCAATATTTGGAGAACTTAACAAAAGTTCTGATTAGGTTACAGTCCTCAACCTATGCTACCTCTCTTAAACAGAAACTTAAAGCCAAGGAATATGAAGATTCAAAACGGCCAGCTCTCCAGACATTCATAATTGGGGATCAGGTTATTTATTGTGATACTCATGGGTTTGGGCGCCAAAATAAGTTGGATAAGCTATAAATTGGTCCCTTCAAAACATTAATAAGTCTGCCTTGTATGCCCATATGATTAAGGACCTCTCTGATGGGCAAAATATGAATTGTGAACATGCTTAATTCTTATAAACTTGCAAATAAGCACCAAGGATCTGGGATTAATTTACTAATGATTGTTCAATGGTTTCATGGATTGGCTTTAAGCCGCAGGTTACTTGGAAAGGAGTGCCAATCATTCTTTTCAATGCATCATTATTATTTTCTTGGCTACTAGTGCCGTTAGGTTTCTATCTTGTTTTTGATTCAGCTATGATTGCCCTCGTTGGGTTTCCACCACTTCTAGGCCGTGGGGGATTAGGAAAAGGTATTTACGTCAGTAGACATGTTAAGAGAGGTAATCTGTTAAGTGGGGGGATGTGTTAAGATGTTAATCATATTATGCAATAACCAATGTCTTCCAACACCAGTGGATTTGTCAGGGGTGATCCCCAATATTGTTTATTGTATCAATAGCTGTAGGCTTCCATGGGAAGGAGCTCTGAGTTAATATTTATGATTAATTTTATGAAAGACTTTCTTATTTGTCAGGGATGATACATAAAATTTTACCAGCTTGAGAGCAAAGTATCCTAGATTGGGAAATCAAGCAAGAAAGTTCCAACCAATGGCATCCTGAAGCTGCAGGTCAATGAGCGCAAAGCTGTTCTCTGGAAATGAATTCCAACGATTCTAGTAGAAGGTCGCTAAGATGCCAGAATACTATATATGTATGATTTTATTTACTTAATAAAGTATCTTTTTCTTGGTATACTAGCTTCTACTAGTAATTGAGCTTTAGTTTATTCAGGACGAAGGTGCTTATATTTTGTTTTTAACTACAATCAAATGTTGGCTGAACTATTAACTCAGATTTATGTTCTCTGTTGTCATATAGGGAATTTGTATTAAGTTAGGAATACCATCACAAACCTGTGTAGTGCTTAACACCGCATATGTTCCAGAAATTCTAACCTTGGTTCCAGCCCACCTTCAGGGGGTGGGCTCATCTTCTTTGACCGCTGAGATTGCCAACAAGGTGCTTGACTCCCTTGCTGAGTTTCAAGTACAATTATCAATTTCTCCAGTAAGTTCCTCTACCATGACAGATTCCCAAAGAAATGTGGCCTTGTTAGACGCAGTTGAAAGCGACGCCCACTGTTGGGTGCGGGGTATCCTGCACTCAGATAACCAGGCCAAGGCTACAAATCCCTTGATCGCACTGGTCTCACTAGCGTTTTAAGGTGCCAGTGGCGATATAAGCTCATTTGCTTCAATTATTTTCACTGGGCGCTGATGCATCTAACCTGGCTTCATTAGTGGAAGCTTCATGTGAACAAGCCCCTGAATTTAGCCTACCACTGGACGTTGTTATGGCAGTATTCCGCACTGCCTTGGATCCCACATCTGCTATCCATGCAGTTTGTCCACATCAGTGAAGACGGTGGACCTAATATGCATTAATGTGACTTTTATCAGTGCCACACTCTGATGGGTGTCCTCTGGGGTGGGGCTCATATATCTCCGTCAGCATATCCTGGGGAGGTTGCCCCAAGTCCTGGCTTTACCCACACTCCTGGAATTCACGTGATGGGCTTTGACGAAGGTGAGGTGCTACCCATTCCCAAGGATAACTCCAAACCCGCTTTGTCTCCTGTAGGAGAGGCGCCTCCTACAAACTAGAAAATGATTGTTAAACAAAAGATCCACAGTCAAGGGATGCCCAGCGTGAGGAGATCTCAAAAGCAGTATCCTGGTCTGGGTTCCAGCTCTTTAACCACATTAGTTTCCCCACCTGATCTGATGATTATTACCATTTTACCAACGGAAACATGCGCCCAGGCCGATAAACAAGACTTTGTTTATTTTTGTTACCATTGGAATGCCAGATGGGTGTGCACTGAGTTTCATTTGAGGCCTTGGTTAACATGGGCGTGGATGAAAGCTTCATGAGTTTGAAGCTGTTGCAGCAGCTTGAGTTGGATTTAGATTGTCATTGGTGCTGGAAACAGCATCATCTCCAATCTCGTTCTTTAAGGTTTGATGGCCGGTGGTCTTATTGGTTTATCAGTTCAGTTTCTGTGATAATTTTTGGTGGTGCACAACCTACTATTTACAGTAATTTTAAGGGTGGGCTGGTGGCAGAGACATCAGGTGAAGATACATTTAATTTGAACACAATGTCTTTTGTAAATAACCAGGTGGGAGACGAGTTTCTCTTATTGAAACTCTTACCACAGCATGGGGCCTTAGCTCAATCATGACACTTGCTTCTCCCAAAGCCTTCTCCCTATTTTCCCCTATTTTCCCCCAGAATTGGTATCATACCAAGATTTTTTGATTTGGAGAAAGTGAATCATCTTCCGCCACACTCTAAATAAGATTTAGTGTTCCGCTTGACAATATTGGTGATCAATATCAACTATCCGCTTTATCCATACATGGCAGAAGAGTATAAGGCTTTGAAAAATTATTGTTGGATGACGTTCTCAAGAAGGGGAGGGTATTCAAGAAAACGTCCCCTATTGCCTCACATAATGTTTTCGCTCAGAAAGCTGATGGGACGCTGCATCACTGTGTTGACTATGGTCATCTGAATAATATTGTGTTACATAATATCTATCCTCTCCCCCTCAAGCAGACAATCAACCAGTTGATTGCAAAATCCCTGATGCTTTCTAAACTTGACCTCAACAATGCAATAACCAAATTCGAGTTTCTGAGGGCCATGAATGGCTAACCGTCATCTGGACTAGGAGAGACTTATTTCAGTTCTGAGTGATGCCGTTCAGTCTGAAGAAATTTCTCGCCACATTTCAGTGTATGATCAATAATGTGCTGGGGGAGCTTGGGTTCACCGTGCGGTGGCATATATTGATAATATTCTTGTCCATTCCCTCATGCCCAAGCAGCATGATAGACCTGGAAGTGGTGCTGACTGCCTTGGTCAAGGCAGGACTCTAAGTCAAGCCATTGAAGTGCAAGTTCTTTTATAAAGAGGTTATCTTCTTGGGTAAGTCCATCTTGAAAGATGGGTATGTCATACCCCAGCAAGCTTGAGGCTATCCAAGATTGGTCTACCCCACATCCCAGAGGCAGTTAAGGAGCTTCTTGGGCACCATCATCTTCCTAAAAAAATTCCCAACCTTTCGCAGCTGACCAAACTGCTTTATCCCCTGAAAGGGAAAAATGTGTCACCCTGATGATTGGAGTAGTGCCAGCAGGCGTTCAGGACATAAAGCAGGTGCTTTAGTCTCCTTCCACTCTGAAGTATGCCAACCCCGCCAAGCCTTTTATCATAGTGTGTGACACTTCATCTGCTGCGGTGAGGCGGTTTTGTTGCAGGAGCATGGTGAGATGGAACACCCAGTGGCTTACTTTTCCCGCAAGTTTGCCTCTTCTGAACAAGCCTGGGCCATCTATAATAAGTAGTTAGCCACCGTGGCGTTCTCTGACCCACTGGTGGTATCTTCTTCAAGGCGCTCAGAATGAGGTAAATGTGCAGATATGTCACCAAGTTCTTGTACTTTTGTAAGCTGCAGAAGTTGGCGCACCGTCAAGCGCAGTTATATCATGACTTTTGTAGCTTCAATATTAAGTACAATTTCGTGAAGGGAGCATTAAATGTGCTTCCTGAATTTCATGGTTGCAATCATGTGCTGTGTCCGGTGGAAGCGGATGAGTAAGAACTAATCACTGTTATCCCATTGGCCCAAAGTTTAGCTATTGCTCCTCCAAAAAATTTGTTCTAAGATTTGGGCCCATACGTACCCCTGGTTTTGAGGGTCCTAGCAGCCCAGATGGCTTGTATGGAGAGTTTGTAGTTATTGGACCAGTCGGCACTCCTAATGCACAAGCGGTATCTTTATTCTTTAATGAAAGGCCACATATAGCTTAGGTCGCACTTGTGGGCGCCACCCCACCTCCGTGAAAAGATTGTCTGATCACACCATGAACCCCTTCAGTAGGGCACCCTAGCAACAAAATGTGTCAAAAATTAGTTAAACGGACGTATAACTGGCCAGGCCTGTCCAAGGATGTTCCAGCATGGATTGAAAATTGCGTGACGTGTGCGCAGGCCAAGATGGACTAATTAGGTAAAGCAGACTCCTTCACCCCTGCATCAGGTGGAGGAATCATGGACTTCAGTGTCCATTGACTTCATTGATGAGTTTCCCAGTTCCAATGGGTTTATACCCCTATGGTGATAGTGAATTGTTTCACTAATTCCCTTTTTTATTGTCTGCTCCTCAGCCATTACCTCCGAGGAGATGTCCAAACACTATATATGGCATGTATTCTTGATTTTTGGGTTGCTGCAAGATATTGTAAGAAACCGCAGGCCCCAGTTTCTTGGCACAATTTTGGAATAGACTTTACTTGATTTTAAAAATTATGACAGTTGGTAAACAGCATATCATCTTTAGTCAGATGGTCAAATTAATTTAATTTAAGTTCTTAAACAGTACCTTCGGTGTTATGCCATGGCAGCTCAAGTCACTTGGGCGGACAATTTTCTGCTTGCTCAGTTTGCGTTTACAATGGAACGCATGCATCAACAGGGTTCTCTCCCTATGAGGCAACACTGGAGTACAATCCTTTGTCCTCAGTAAAGCTGTGTCTTCATCCTGCAGTACCATATGCGGCTGATCATGCTCAACAAATTTGCAGCACCCAATCTCTGGTTCAGGAACACCTAACCAAGGCTATCAGTGACTTTGAAATTTTCACAGACTGGAAATTTCTTTCAGTGCACAATATCTTGGTAGGCTCGCATGTCAAGCTGGATATGCGCCACTTGCATATGCAGGTGCCTTCCTGAAAATTTGTGAGCAAATGATCTGGGCCCCATCTGGTGGAGGTGGACCTGGGAAATGGGGCGTTTCGCTTGAAGCTTCCAGCCCATTGGAAGCAACACCCAGTGTTTCACGCATCACAGTTGTCCCTGTTCAAGGGAGTGATTCCATAAGAACCTAATCCAATTGTGATTAAAGGGTCGGAAGAGGCCAAGGTTGATTCCTTCTTGGCTTCCTGGCGATCACGTCCACTGGTTCAATACATGATGGCGTAAAAAGGTTCTCATCTTACGAAATTAACTGTGATAGTGCCCAGGCCTGCATAATTGTTCTTAGCTGGTAGAGTCCTTCCAAATCTCCTATCCTGATACTCACCGTCCACTAAAAGATCGCCACACTGATAGCAATCAAACTCATGAAAGCCTGAAAAACGTCACCCTGGCCAGCTCCCCAGTGTGGGCGCTCTTCCTCTTAAAAGAAGAAGGATAATTTAAGTCCAGGAGAGCACTCTTACGCATCAATCATAAGGTGGCCCCCTTTGCACAAAAAAGGTCCCAAAAAGTGGCCATTTTTCTCACCAGATAGGGCAATTTTACCCATGTGGTGGATGAATGGTGGATGATGGCCTACCCTTTAAGGGGTTCATCCCTCCCCGCCATAATTAACCATAAGCGAGCTTCTCAAGCGGATTGGGTTGTGTGTGTTGAGGTCATGGTGGGAAGAAAACACCAGCTGAAGGGAAATGGTGAACGCATCACTCCAGCTCCAATGTCGGTGTCTGTTGAGGGGAAAAGAACCTTATGCAATTGGAGGAACCATCTCCCATGGTATTTTGGGTCGCACCAATAACCAGAAAAATCCAAATAAACTTGGGGAACCAAACCCAGTGAAATCAAATGTGGGAAATCCATTTGATACCCAGTAAAACAGATCTCTGCACTCAGACCATGGGAGATTCCAGTTGCCTTCCAAATAAAGCAATTCCAAGCTAAGCGAAATTGTGGTGGAAGGAATAGTTTGGTGGCGAAACTTGAGCAGGAGTCAGATGGCCAGTTAAAGGCCAATTTGGCTTCAAGTCAGTTGCGAGATTTTTTTTCTGCAAAAAATGTTTGTGCTCAAACCTCCTTTGTTTATGCATTTTCCATTATTCCTTAAGCACCAAGGCCTTAAGGCAACCGTGTCTCACTGGTAAAGTTGTCATTCAATTTTTTACTTTTAGATTTTTAATAAGCTACCCTCTTCCCTGCTAAAATTTTACTTTTATGAAAATTTTCCAGAGTTTGCCACCTCAATAACCCTGAACCATGTTTCCCAAGTTGTATAACGATTGGGCTCTAGTGGCTGTGCTCACCACGCTACTCCCCACCTTTGTTGAATGGGGACATCATATGCTGACCTGTTGAGGGTATCCCCATTTGCCAGCGATCTCTGGTGGAAAAGTTGTGTCAATGATATTGGGTATTATCTCCCTGCCTGGAAAGATTTTGTGACCTCACCACCCAATCTATCACCAGTGGCCCTACAGCAAATGTGGCCCCACCGCTGTACCTGATGATTCTCCTGTTTCAAATCCTCAGGACCCTCAGGGACCATTATCATGTTGCTTGTTGGTTAGTAGTTATGGCAGCCACCAGCCATTGTCCTCTGTTCACTTTCCTCCCATCTATTTATCAAGTCATTTGGATAACAATGCCCTTGGCATTCTGGTTTTTATTCTGGGTGCTCACACACCCTAACTGGCAGGCCAGTATCAATTTTATCTGCCAGTTCCTTGAAAGGTGCTTAGAGCAACTTTGTCTTCTAGAATCCTTTAATAAACTTTAATAAATCTAAAATAATTTTTAAAATTTTGAAATTCATCTTTGAAAATCAGAAATCTGGTGCCACGGACATCAGGAAGGACATCCCAGAGAAAAAACAGTGTCTCACTAATATGCTGTCACTCCTTAAAGGCAAAAAGGAGCTGTTTATATTCAGAAAAGAAATCTCTTTGATAGTAATGCACTTCCTAAGATACTTGAGTAGACAATGAGCACATAGTTTCGTTTTTGGTACTCTATCCTGTTTGGGGGTTATGACTTTAGCCCAGTTAATAAACCTTTCAGAGAAACTAATAAGAAGGCGTTTTTCATTACACTAGGTGTTCGATTTAACTGTTATGATTGCTGGCAAAGTACAATCCATTGATGCCATTGTTTTAGATCATGTTTATTTCCGATGTTACTAAACTGTCAAGTCCTCAAGGGATTTAGAATCCTTTCCAACTGTGAAAATGTTCAGTGGTTCATACAAACTGATCAGGGGATAAAAATGTTACCTGTCAGATACGCCTATGCTCCATAAGCCCCAGACCAACAACCTGCTCAACTTAGCTCTTAACTAAGCACCAAAGTATTCCAACAAACCTGTGATTATGATCATCTCCAGGATCTTAAGGATGGGGATTTACCCCAATAAGCCCATGTTGGGATTTTTGTCTATCTTTCTAACTTCCTAGGTTATCTGCTGGTTTGCTAGGGGATAAGTCCCGCTAGCAAATGTGTTGGATATTGGTTGACCTCAGTTACAGGTTAATAATGTCTGGGTGTTTTTGGGTAATTTGCTGGATTTGTATCTGATGAGTATTGATCCTTGAAAATGCTTAAGATCTTGTTGGGCAGAGTTGCCAACAAAATTGGGACATATGATAGTTAATTGTTGATTAATTATCAGGTGTAATGATTGGGATTGGTTGGGCTTCATCACTGACTAATTTGGAAATTTAATCAGCAGCTGTGAGGCGAGTGAAGCTGCCTGCAACTAGCAAATTGATAAGTTGATTTTGCAACCTGCTATAATGGTCAAAGAGTCACACTACCTAAGCAGGTCGCTAGCCAAATATGGTTGGTTTACTTTGATTGAGCAGGAACATTAGGGACACGTTTTTTGTCTCCCTCTGTTTTAAGGTCTCTAGATGTCCAGTGGAAAAAATCTTTATTCTAATGGAGAATATCATTGTTGAAAGAGAAGTTGTAGGTTAATTCAACGGCAACGTCTGCCGTTTTAAGGCTGAGGTGCCAACTGAGGAGTTGAGCACCAAATTCTCCTTATAACCCTCATAGTAATTTTATTAACAAAGCAGATAGAAAAGATCAATATAAGTTTTAAGTTCTATTCATATTCAGTTAATTATTATTGTAGTACAATAATTGTAAACTCTTTTGTGTTATAAAGAGTAGAGATCAGATATCCTTAGAAGAGAAGAAGACCTTTTATGTGTATCTCTGCTGACTTAGAATGATGAGAACAAAGGCTGGGAACCTCTGAATCTGAGAGTGGATTAAGTTCAGCTGGAAAAGGTGTAAGTCTGGAGGAACGTCCCCTCCATTTGGACCAGGTGGTGTTCCTATTTCTAACAAAAAAGGTCAAAAAAGGCCAGCTTCCCCCCTCATTACATAGGGCGACCTTGTCCATGTGGTAGATGAGCAATGGGTAAAAACCTACCCTTTAAGGATCCCACTACCAGTCCCATATTAACTACAAATAAATTAATATAATGAATCAAGAGGATTTATGCTGAGCTTTTGGATAGCTGACATTATCTTGGGATGAAAGGTTTGAACAAGTTTGAGGGCAACGAGCCTTTGGCATCAAAGCCTGAGAGCCCCAAACCCATGGCAACAAAGCCTGATGGGCGCGAAATTCCAAATAATAAAGTATTAAGTGTAGAATTGTTAGCAAAAGTCGCTGATGGCATTGGGCCATTGGGAAATGCAGCCCACAGTTCGAAGCCCACCATGAACACACCAGAATCTTTGTCTAATAATTCCCGCTTGACCAACTGGACGCCGGAGCAACTGGGTGCAGGTGGGTTGGGTATCCCAAACCCATTCCAGACCTCATGGGACTGCTCCTACATGGGGTGGTCATGGGAGGTTCCTGTAGCCCATTGGGCATGACACCATCAATCCATCCATCATAATCAAAGTAAAATTGACAACTTGGGCATTCATGGATGAACTGACAGCAACTTAGCCTGCCGCTGGCAATTTTAAAGTCAGTTTAAATTAAATTCATTTTTCCCTAACCCAAAGTTTGCAGGATTAGGTTGAATCTCAAGGGTCCTAATCCCATGTTTTCCAATCTATTCCCCAAATCAATCATCTCTTTAAACAGTCATAACACATTGAAGTAGTTGATGGTCAGTTCTCTTATTTTAACTTTATTAAAAATCTTCCTGAACCCAAATTTATTTATTTGAGTTCAATTTTCTTTCTAAACCCCCCATGGTATCTACTATGAGACCCCATGAGCCTATCATCAAAGGGCTCATCCCAGCCATATTGTTAACTTCAGCCTTTTTTTGGTCATCTGGGCTTATCATGTCAAGGTTCCCACAATTTTTCCCCAAATCTCACCAATCTCTTTACCCAGGCCCATTGGATTTAGGGATGCAATACCTGGGCTCTTTACCAAATTATTCAGCTTATTGGTGGCCTGTTGGCATTCCGTTGTCAACCATCTCCCAACTAACTTTAAAATCATTTGCGCAGAAATGCCAGTGGCATTCTGGCTCGCCCTTTGGGTGCCTTTTCATCCCAACTGGCAGGCAAAGCTCAACTTCTGACATTGCTCTGACATAGGGAAGAAGTCTCTAATTGTCAACATAATCAGTATTTCATGGATTATTCCAAGTTTAGTGTTGGATCACATTTGGTTTATTTATTCAACTACAGTTAATAGTCATCATACTATTATTGTGCATAAATATCTATCAAGTAACGTGAATTGTGCACATGATTAACCTGTGTAAAAGGTCTCTGGTAACAATCATCGAAGAACACAGTTTTTAACAGCTTATAATGATGAAGATAATGTCAAACAAGATGAAGAAGCCACCGCTTTACAGAAGTGGTAGCAAAACCACATTGACATTGGTGACACCAAACAATTACCCAATATACATATCAACTACCTTTAGCTTGTGACACTTAATTGAGGCTGAGATTCAGAAAGAAACACACCAATGGGCTTCATCACCCTTATGAAGAACTTTGGACTTATCCAGTAGTCATGGTGCCCATGCTGGACAATTGAATGTGTTATTAATTAGTAAGAATGTCCTGGGGTCGACTCTCGCCAAGAATATTAGTAAAACTCCCCATTTTAACTCTCAGATGAATGAGCCCAATCAGGATAATGCTTCTACCCCTATGCCTTAGCTAAATACTTTACTGTTGTTAATAAGGTTATGTTGAACCTTAGTGGAATCAGTAGACTCGTTTTGAGGTCCCCTCATGCCCAAACTGCAATTTAGTTCAAATTACTAAGCAGAACCAACCCTTTTTATAGACATGAAGGGGTTCAGGGGGTATGAAAACATTTTCTCCACCAATCATTACCTAGTATCTTAGGTCATCAGATGAGGTAAAAATATTTTATGAGGTTTTATTGTATTGATTTTATTATACCTTACCAACAAATTCATCCTACCTGCTATCAACTCACCCTAAATTTTTAAGAGAGTGTCAATAAATCTCCAGTTCCCAGCTAGCTGATGCATGGTGCACAGCCACAAAGCTAGAAAGCTCATCATCATGGATATAGTAAAAAGGGCACCGTGAAGGGCACCAGAGCCAAAGGAACCCTGTGCAAGGGAGTATAGCATGTTGTAGAGTAGTTGGAAGCCAATAAACAGGAAAACTTAGGTGGGCCCCACATAAAAGCCCATAACCAAGCTGAGATCAGTGCAGGAGGGTTTGGTTGCCTCAGTTTGGAGGGAACTAAGGGGGCCCAATGGTGCACTTGATCTTGGAAATATTTTAAGTAAGATAGAACGGCCAACGTTGTTAGACCTCTTTAAGGAGGTCCACGCACAGGTTCACAATAGTAACTATAAAAAAATTGTAAATGAACTTAGGATTTATTAAAGGGAAGACAAACAATGAGAAAGGTTGGTATTGAAGATTCATATATAAACTGAAACGGGGATTCATCCGTCAGTGAAAGTGATGCTAAGCCCAATTTCACCAATAAGCGCACACTTACATCTGACAGGGTACTATACTTCAAAACTTGTCCAAACTTGAGTAATTAATTGAAGGCATAGCTGACTCAAGCTGGAAATTTTGTAAATAAAACGGCTTCTAAATTCCCGTTCACCAAGTAACAAAATTGAGCTGTCATCATTTAAATGATAACTCATCAATTTTAATGCCAAAGCCATAACAAGGGGCTGGACATTATGCACCTCACCTGGACCAACCTGGGCATATCTGGCCTGTACCCAGCATTTGTCCAAGGTGTGCTTTAGGTCAGGAAGGTCCTGCAACTTGACATTTTGGGTCTCCAGCCGCCCAGTTTTAATTTTGCTGTTGGTGCCCTCAATTAAGTCATGTAAACATGACATTACCCTCTTCTCTTTTTTTGGGCTCCACCCTTCCTCCAGGAGCATTTTCCAAGGAAAAGCTTTTGTGGGCCGGGGCCAAATTCATGGCAGCTACAGCCTGCTTAGACTTAGATCCTGTGGCCTCTGGGAAACGCTCAAGAAATGCTACAATTAGATCTTGAGCATTGGTGCAGTCCTAGTAGATACCCAACTGTTTTCCGCTGTGTCAAATCCCTTCCAGGATAAAAGATACTCAAGTCTTCTTCTTACCCAAATAGAGGATACAGTCTCCTCCACTTCCCACTCTATCACCCCATCCACAAGATATGCCTTGGGAGTCTCTGGTGGGGGCCCTCAAACAACGGAAGCTTGCTTTCATGGGAGACTGAAAAGATTCAAAACAAGGAGTGGAGATCCAACTGGTATGAGTCATGTCCCTTTTTTTAGCACTAGTGGTGCCCAACCCAAAAGGGGGAGCTGCCACGCATCTATATTTGCAAATGGGCCAAACAAAGGGATTATTAGAAATAAAAATATTTAATTTGGAACCTCAGCTAACAGCCTAGGAAGCCATATCAGAAGGGAGGAAGCTTTGGGGGAAACTTTTGTCTGGCGCCCACTTTAGCTGGAAGACCATGGTGGACAGCATTGGGGTGGGAGCATCAGCTACATGGGGCATAAGGAGGTATACTTGTGGGTTTTTCTTCGTTTATAAGGCCAGCAGTGTCCGTTGCCTCAATGTATTGAGCAAGTTGATGCTAAGAAAAAGTGATTAGAGTAGGCACACAATTAAATGCTTGATGCGCTAGCATTTCAGGGTAATTAGGGTCAAAAAGAGGTTTTTTTCTACATCAATGCAAGCGCAGCTCACATCAAAAGCCAGCTCCTCAATCTCATTTTTTGCCTCTTCCTCAAAATTATGAAGGAAATTGGGGATTGGAATACCCTCAACAAGGGGTTCCATTGCCCCATGGAGCTGCTGGCGGAGTAGGGTGTTGGCAGGAGCTGCAGCGGCTTCAACTGCCATTTTATTTTTATCTTTTTTAAAGTATTTGAGGTGGGTTGACCTTGGGACAAATATACCACACTGAGAACTTTCTAGCCAGTACAGGTTTTGAACTCAAAATCTGCACTAGGGGTGGAAGCAGTTTTACCCGCTTGGCTAACCACCCTTATTTTATTTTTATCTTTATAAATAATAAAACTGCTTTTAGGACAAAAGTGGCGGGGATGCAAGTCAGGAAAATTGACAAAAAAATTCCTCCAATGCAAAATCTGAGTTTACCATTATACAACTGGTCATTTTTGTCAATCTATTTGAGAGCCTCAAATAGATTTGACTCAGCTGACACTTTTATAGCACTGGGATTGGCAAATTGGCCACATCCGATTGGCTGCAAACTGTCAACCATGGCAGCTCAGATGAAACTGTTTCAACCATCGGCTCAGGCTGGCATAAATCATCCTAATTTTTATAATTTTTAAAATTTTGATTGGCTGCAGCTTTGGAAACCATGCCAGAATTTTTCAAGATTGGGGGTGGGGGAATTGAGCCCCACTCAAAAGCTTTGGGCATGGCAGCAGCTGAGCCAACTCTGGAGGGTGGAGCGGCAAAAGCAGTGGAGGCAGTATGAGTCATGTCCCACCTTTATGAAAATGCAATAAAACACAATCCTCTTTTGTCCCAGTTTTTATGGTTGCTTGACTGGGATGTTTTTAGCATCCAGTATCATGAGATCTCCTTCCTTATACGCTGGTCCAACTTGTCTCTTACCATAAGCACTCTCATTATAAGTTTGTATGGCCGCATCTAAATTCATGATTACTCCCTGGTGTACATTCTTGATCATTTTGCAAAGTCTACTACTGCTTCAACTTGGATCCACAACTGGGCTCCATATTGAAGGCGGGATTGAAGCCATATTTGGTGAAGAAGGGGAAATCCAATTGATGCACGTTGGGCATTGTTACAACTTATTGGGTCATGGGTAGATGGAAACTTAATCTGAATAATCTAGGAAGTGTACCACCGCAAGAATTGTTCAAGACACTGGTTCACTCATTTGATCTGCCCATATGATTAGAGGTGATAGGCAGTTGAATGGCAGAGGCAAATCTGAAGAGTCTTACAAACTCTTCCCAAAAGATGGAGATAATTGGGGTCCACAATTGCTAATTATTTCTTGGGGGACCCCGTGAAAAGCAAACACATAAATGATGAAGAGCCTAGCCATCTCAGCTGCGGTTACTGTGGCTCTGCAGAGAATAGAGGGGGAAACTTCGTAAAATGGTCCACCACTACCATGATGGCACCTTGGCCATCTAATGCAGAAAATTTCACAATAAAATTAAGCAATAGAGAAGTCTAAGGCCCTTCTGCCTTTTGAACTGGTATTAACAGACCCACTAGTGGCTGGCAATTCAGTTTCATTTGGTTGCAGACCATGCACTCCTTAGTATACCTGACCATCTTTTTGGCTAACCTCTCCAATTGTAAGTTTGGCAAAATAGCTCTAGAGTCTTCACCTTCTCAGGATGAACAATGGTAATTCCATCATGATGGTCCCTGATGATTTCCAGGTGAAGTGGTCTAGTGGGAACCCACAAAAGCCCTTGAAACCACACCATCTAATCCTTCACATGATAATCCCTGGTAATATCCTCCTGATTTTATGCGCTTTTCTCAAGGACCATAGTATATTCATCTGACAAAGGCTGTGAAAGGACTAACTTTTTGAACATACCATATTCCTCTGCATTTCCAGAGGAGCAAGCGCCAGCTTGAGGGCCAAGGGAGATGGAAATTGAGGCACAATCTTACCCAATGGAATCATCAATTGAGCATTATGCAACTCTACCTCCTTAGGATTGAGAGCTGGTGTAGGGTTGCAGCTCAAAGCTTCCGCCAAACCATTCTCCTTGCTTTGGTAAACTCATAGGAAAACACAAATTGGGCTAGGGTCTCATGCCAGCGGGTTTCCTGTGGGGTCAAGAAATGAGGTGCTTGGTATTACAGCAAGGCACAGTGTCCTGTACGTACTCAGAAGGGTTGGGATGAGCCATGCAAGTTATGACGCCAATAAGTCAGCACATCAACCACTGCTAGTAACTCTTTATCATATACGGCGTAATTTAATTCTGGCAGGGACATCTTCATGGAAAAAGACCCCACCAGATTCTCTATTCCATCTTTGCCTACGTGTAATAGGGCTGCTGCTATGGCAAAGTTTGAGGCATCAGAAGCCACAAAAAACTCTTTATTGGGGCAACATGGTAAAGGATGGACGCGGACAGCAGGGTGCTCTTTACCACCTGGAAGGCATCCTGCAAAGTTGGTTGCCACTGGAGCAATTTTTCCCCACTCGCCATATATAAGGGCACCGCCACTTCAGAAAGATTCGGTGTGAATTTCTTAAGGAACGTACACATCCCCAAAAAACTCCTCAATTCTTTAACTGAAGTTGATGTGGGCCACTAATAAATCGCCTTCCCCTTGCCTGGAGTTATCACGTGCCCTTGGTCAAACACAACGTTGCCCATGAAGGTGAACTGGGACTTGAATAATTCACGTTTACTAATTTTTAACGTAATGTCAATTGCCCTCAAACGCTCCGTCACAAGCTGAAGGTGTACTCCTTGGGACTCATTATCTGGGGAAAATACCAGAATATCAGAATGTGGGTTACCGCGCATACCCCAGCAGGTCCCCCAAGGCCACATCAATATGGCATTGAAAGATAGTAGGGGCATTCTTAAGCCCAAAGGGCATAACCCAAAAATGGAAAATTCCTTTTCTGGTATGAAATGAAGTCAGCCACTTCTGGCCCTTCTTGATACAGATCTGATTGAACGTGTTTAAACAATCCATTTTGGAGAAGACTCTCGCCTTCTCCACATAGCATTCAATCTGTTACCATTGGGATGGGATGCAAGTCTGGTACTGTGAATTTGTTGAGATTTTCATAATCTACGCATGAACATATGATACCATCAGCTTTCTTCACAAAAGAGTAGTGGAGAACATATAGAAAAGGTTCACTGAAAAATTTCAACTTTAACTAACTGCTCCTTAACCCATGAATCTAAGGACGCTTCCTCCTGTACGGTCAAAGGATAAATTAGGGAAGATGTATGCACCTGGTCAATGGTGAGCTTGAACTCGCAATCAAACTCTAAATGAGCTGGTAGCACATTGGCTGAATCCACATCAAATAAATATTCCAACCCCTCCAAACAGGAAGGTAAGGGAACCTCCAAAGAGGGCTTCAGCAACGGAGCATGACTGAGTGTTTGGATATTTTGCCATTGGGGAAAATCTCCCTGAAAGTTTGCTTCAGCCAAAGGGAGCTAATTTGGGATCATCCTTCAGAGTTAAGGACAAGGCATTACATTTCAAGTTGGTTCTAACATCAAACTTTCGCCACCACTCTACACCAAAAATGATGGGGTACAAGAGTTTTTAGATAGTGTGGAAGCTGTCAGCCAAATGATATTTACCAACCTGATAATCCACTAACCCATAATTTTCAGTGTTTTTACCTTGGGAAGCCCCTCCCCTAACCATACCACCTGGCAAGTAGATCAGTTCAAGGTAGCCAGCTAGGTCTTGATCAATAAAATTCTAAGAGTCTCCTGTATCCACCAAAATAGTCGTGTTGATCTTCTCTAAAGGGGATGATTGGGTAGCAGTCAATAAAAAATATCTATTATGTTCTTTAATTATGGTATACAACGCCAACGCTTCACCATAAAAATCTTCTTTAGGCATTATCATGCCTCCGGGTAGTATGAATCTGAATCATAGATTGGGGAGGGATAGTTGGCCATTCTTACTACTGAGGTCACATATACCACCATAACTTCAGCAGCTGAGTAAACATCTTTATGTTGAATAAGTAGCTCCTTCTCCACCTCCTGTGTTCAGAGGACCATGGTTGTGGTCAAGCGTGGGTTCTCTGGGGTGATTTGGTACACTGAAATGGGTTTCATATCTGGTCCATAAGAGAAGATATAGGGCTCAGTTGTATATAAGAAAACGTCGTTATAAAACACGTTTGGGCCATGAACAACTCCATACTCATCTTGGCAACAGGTTTTACAATGTTATCCAAGGCATCACCATCAAGCCCTACATCAATGATCCTGCCTGCACCATCCAAATGCGGTGCTAGGAAAAAGAATTATTTGTATTGGCTTTATGATATTTGGTGGAAAGTCAGGGAATCACAATTCTCAGATTGTGAAGTGTCTGTATCCACCATGTACAAGCATGAAGGGTGGCTACTTCCCAGTTGGAGGCAGCAAGAATAACGCTGGAATGCTTAAACCATATGCAAAAATGAGAAAATGAAGGTGAGCCCCACCATGGCCGTGACCAACAGCCAGTTCACCCACTTTTCACTTTGCAAAAGTCCCACACAGAAAACGTTTGTGCACATAAAAAATGAGGTTGGTTGTCTAATGTAAAGAGAGTGTCTATAACTCTCCAATTCACAGCTAGGTGGTGAACGGTGCACAGCAACAAAGCTAGGAAATTTGTCATTAAGAATATAGTAAAAAGGGTACTGTGAAGGGCGCAAGGGCCAAAGGAACCCTGTGCAAGGGATTATAGCATGGTGTAGAGTAGTTGGAAGTTAATGAATAGGAACACTTGGGTGGGCCCCACAGGGGAGCCCATAATTAAGCGTAATCCGTGCAGGAGGGTTTGGGTGCCTCAGTTTGGAGGGAACTAAGGGGGTCTAATGGTGCACTTGACCTTGGAATTATTTTAAGGATGATAGAATGGCCAACGTTGTTAGACCTCCTCAAGGAGGTCCATGCACATGTTCAAAATAGTAACCATAAATAAAAAACTGTAAATAAATGTGTGATTTTATTAAAGGGAAGACAACCAATAAGGAAGGTTGGTATTGAAGATTCATATTTAAACCAAAATGGGATAATCATCCATCAAAGAAAGTGGTGATAAGACCAGGTGCACCAATAAGCGCACACTTACATTTGACAGGGTACAATACTTTGAATTTGTCTGAAAATAAGTAATTGATTGAAGGCATGGCTGAAATGAGCTGAAAATTTTGTAAATTGAACAGGTTCCAAACTCCCATTCACTGAGTAACTGAATTAAACTGCCATTATTTAAATCATAACTCATCCATTTTAATGCTAAAGCTGTAACAAGGAGCTGGGCATTATGTATTTCACCTAAACCTGGGTATATCTGTCCTGTACCCGGAATTTGTCCAAGGTGTGCTTTAGGTCATTAAGATCCTGCAACTTGACCATTTAGGCCTCCTGCCACCCAGCCTTATCTTTGCTGTTGGTGCCCTCAATTAAGTCAAGTAAGCATGGCTTCAAATTCAATTTGAAGGAAACAGATTTTCACAAGTTCTGATAGGTCAGATCAACATATTTCCTAATTGTGTATCCTCAGCTTATGCCAGAATCTAACACCCCTCCCGCTCTTAGCCTCAAAACCCTTTAAATACTAGAAGGCGATATTCTAATAGGGGATTGCTTTGGTCCCCACTTTAATCATAATAAACTTATATTTAAAATCTTTGTGGTTTAATTTACTCCATTTAATCCTTAACAGCAGCCAAGCGTTAAAAAACACCAAGCCTGTTATATTGCTGTAATCCTGTGCAAAAGCATTAGTGAGCACTTGTTGGGATTTTTGCCCATATTCCCAGCCTGCAAGATTACCTGGTGTCGCTAGGGGAAAATTCCCTAAGGCAAAGTGAATCAGAAATTGGTTGGCCCTGTTTTGGAGGAACTACGTTTGGGGGATTTGGGGATATTCACATGGTCATATCCATCAGAGATTGATCCTGATGAATACCTAAGATCTCATTGGGCGGAGAGGCTGACGAAATAGGGGCATCTGATAGTGATTAACTATCAGGTGTACCAATTGGGATCATTCAGGTTACATCACCAATTGATTGGTAATGAATAGTGAGTTGTGAGGCGAGTGATGCTACCTGCAACTAGCAAATCTATTGATTGGTGAAGTGACCTGCCATAATGGGTAAAAAGTGCCATAACCTAAGCAGGTCGCTAGCCAATTATGGTTGGTTCACTTGGATTGAGAGGAAAACGTTAGGGACACATTTTCTGACTCTTTCCGTTTGAGGTCTCGAGGATGTCCAATGGCGGAATCCTAGTCAGGATGGGGAAGACCATTGCTGCTGAGATAGGAAGGGTGATTCAATGACAATGACTGCCATTTCATCGATGAGGTGTCAACTGAGGGTTAGATGGCTGAATCCCCTACTATATAATTCCAAAGGATTCACTATAATAAAGGAGGAAAAAACAGCATTTTGGGAAACAGTAGTATTACCAGTATTATTAGTATTATTAATAAGATTGTCAATTTGGTGTATAGTTAGACTAGCAGCATCCATTGTGACATTCCATCTCAAGGATATTATTGCAGAAGGCAATAATTGGAAGACTCTCAGAGAGAAGAGTAGAGATCTGAGCAGGGATCTAGAGATGAAGGGAACCACAATCAGGGATAGCTGCCAACTATGTGTTGGGCCAAAAGAGACTGTCATCAGGGGATCTTGACGAAGATCAGGTGGACAGGAATATAGGTAATGAATCCCTACGAGTACAACTTACAGAGTATTTAATCAGAAGTACTGGCCAAAGCGTTGGGCCTAATAATAGTTCAAACTCAACTATGGATAATAGTCTCCATACTATTATTGGATAATACATTCTATACAACACAAAATGCATGAGGAAATTGAACCTGTGCAGTAAAAAGGTTACTGGGTTGATGACCAATAATCAACCAAGAGTAAATTTTTATAGCATTAATCATGCCAGGATCACAAAAATCCAAGAATACCTGCCCATTGCCTCAAATTTCTGACCCCAACAGTGTCCTAGGGAAGCTAAAGTACCCTCCACTGCTGATTTCACCCATGGATACTATCAAGTGGGCATAAATAAAGATGTTGTTGGAAAAAATACTTGCCATTTGTCTCATCTATCACATTTTTAGGAACCAAACCCAAACCCACACCTTAGAAATTTTTATTCAGATTCACAAATTAGCCCAACTCTATTCTTTAGCAATTCCAAAACCAGATTTCTGCCATCTTAACTTGAACAACTTCTTAAGAAATTACACAGGGTCAAAATTTTACCGTGGACAACTTAGTCTTAACTGTATGGGACCCTCAACCTCAACCCCTAGAAAATTGGCATGAAAGTGAATAGGGGAGTTTCACATTGCTGAAGTAAGGAGAGTGTCTATAATTCTCCCGTTCCCAGTGTGGTAGTGCATGGCGCACAAGGCCCACATCAGGTAACTAATCGTTAGTGCCAAAACCATTAGAGCCCAGCAGAAGGTGCTGGAGCCATAACAGCTTAGGCATAGGAAAGCGAGATTTATGATAAAAACTCCAGTAGAAGCGGTGTGGTGCACATATCAGAAAGGGTTAAGCAACCCAGGTTGGAGGGAACCTGGGTGAACAAATGGTGCATGGGTGGAGAGCTGCAAGGTCCTTGCAACGGCAAGGGTAACAGAATGCAAGACCTCCTTGAAGAGGTTTGCGCACAGGAGCGTTTGGAAAATCATAAAAATGGTAAAATAATATAAACGGGAAAGGTTTATTTGTGGAAGTTGACCAACTTGGACTGTTGGTCGAGGAAAATGTATTTAAACTTGACCAGGGAAATAGGGTTCATGCTGCAGTGGGCCCAAGCACCAACTCACCAATAGGGTAATATTGCTGTCTGAGTTGATGGAATAGGCCAAAACCAACTTCACTTGAGTGATTGACTGAAGTTGGATTTGACCTAAGCACGTTATTTTGAAAATAGAACAGGTTTCAAAACCCCGCTCCTTGACTAACCAAATTGAACCATCCGTATCATTTGGTAAATTGTTCATTTTAATGCCTGGCTCGACGTCAAGGGCTGGGCACTTAGCGCCCCACTAGGACCAACCTGGGCATATTTTGACCTTACCCAGCGCTGGTCTATGGTGTGCTTCAGGTCTGGGAGGCCCTGTAGCTTCACCTTTTGAGCCTCCAAGCGCCCAGCCTTATCTTTTGGGTTGGTCCCACTATTAAGTCATACTCACATGACATTACCCTCTCCTCCCGATGGGGCTCAACCCCCTCCAGGGGCTTGCGCTAGGGAAAAGTTCTTGTGGGCAGGGGCCAACTTCATGGCAGCGACGGTCAGTTGGGGTTGGGATCTGGCAGTCTGGGGAAACCACTGGTGGAAGGCGTCAATCAGATCTTGGGCATGCACATAGTCACACGCTGGAACAAAACTGTTTTTGGCAGCGTCAAAGCCCTTCCAGGATACCAGGTATTCAAGTCTTCTTTTAACGTGGCGGGAGGCAACTATATCTTCCACCTCCCACTCTGGCGCCCCATCCACGAGATAGGCCTTGGGATTCTCTGGTGGGGGGCCCTCAAACAACGTGAGTTTGCTTCCGTGAAACACCAAGAAGATCTGAAATTAAGGGGGAAGATCCAGCTGGTATGAGGCATGGCCCACCTTTCCAACAACGCGGTAAGGTCCAATCCTCTTAGGGCCCAGCTTCTTGCAAGGCTGCTTGATAGGGATGTTATGAGCATCAAGCATCACGAGATCCCCTTCCTTGTATGCAGGACCTACTTGGCGCTTCCCATCAGCGTTCTCCTTATACACCTTCATTGCCGCCTCCAAGCTTGTGGAAACCCCCTGGTGGACCTTCTTGGTTGTCTTGGAAAAGTACACCACCACTTCAACCTTTGACCCACAGCTGGGCTCCATGTTAAAGGCGGGGTTAAAGCCATGGCTGGTGAAAAATGGGGAACAACTGATCAAATAGTGCAAGGAATTATTGTAACTAAACTGGGCCATTGGTAGGTGTTAAGCCTAATTGGAATGGTCTTTGGCGGTGTAACACCGCAGGAACTGCTCCAAGCACTGGTTCACTCTTTCAGTCTACCCATCTGATTGTGGGTGATAGGCAGTTGAACGGCAAGGGAGGATCTGGAGAGACTTACACAACTCCTCCCAAGAGACAGAGGTAAACTGAGGTCCCTGGTCACTGATAATCTCTTGGGGAACTCCATGGAGCGCAAACACATGCATGACAAAAATCCTGAACATCTCAGCCGCGGTTATTGTAGTTCTGCACGGAATGAAGTGGGCGAACTTTGTAAACCAGTTCACCACCACCATGATGGAATAGTAACCATCTGAAACAGGTAGCTCTACAATAAAATCCACCAATAGGGAAGTCCAGGGCCCTTCAGCTTTCTGGACAGGTACCAACATTCCTGCTAAAGGTTGATGATTTAGCTTCATTTGATTGCAGACTAAACATTCCTTACAGTACCGCCCAACCTGAGCAGGCAAGCCCTTCCAATTATATGTGTGCCGTATTAACTCTAATGTCTTCGCTTTCCTAGGATGACCAATGGTGAGTCCATCATGATGGTCCCGGATAATTTCCAGGAAAAGTGGTCCAGCAGGAACCCATAGGCACCCCTGGAACCTCACCATCTCATCCTTCATCTGATAGCCCCTGGAGAGATCCTCTTGATTCAACTTGCACTTAGCAAGTAACATAGTATATTCCGCTGCCAGCGGCTGAGAAAGGACTAATTCAAGAACATACTATATCCTCCACGTTTTCCAGAGGTGCAAGCGTGGGCCCGTTGGCCAGAGGAGAGGGTCGTTGAGGCAGAAGTCTATTTGGAGGAATCATCACCTGGGTGTTATGAACTTCCACCTCCTTGGGATCAGGCGCTAAAGCATGGTTGCAGCTCAAAGCATCCGCCAAACCATTATCCTTGCCCTTGGTGAACTCATACGTGAATGCAAATTGGGCAAGGGTCTCATGCCAATGGGTCTGCCGTGGGGTTAAGACATGAGGAGCGCGGTAGTACAGCAAGGCATGGTGGTCTGTATGTACCCAGAAAGGTTGGGATGAGCCATGCAAGTGGTGACGCCAATAAGTCAGCGCCTCCACCACTGCCAATAACTCCTTATCATAAACGGCGTAATTCAACTCATGCAGAGACATCTTCCTAGAAAAATATCCCACTGGATGCTCTATCCCATCTTCACCTACTTGTAACAAGGCGGCTGATATATGGCAAAGTTGGAGGCATCAGTTGACACAATGAACTCCTTGGAAGGGTCACATGGCGAAGAACAGTCATGGACAACAGGGTGCACTTCACTGCTTGGAAAGCATCCTCCAAAGTGGGGGACCACTGAAGCACCTTGGCACCGCTAGCCTTGTATAGAGGAGCTGCCACCTCAGACAGATTGGGAGTGAAATTCTTGAGGAATGTGCACATCCCCAAAAAGCTCCTTAATTCTTTAACTGAGGTAGGGGTAGGCCACTCATGAATCGCCTTCTCCTTGTCTGGAGTTATCATGTGTCCTTGGTCAAACATGATGTTGCCCAGAAATGTGACCTGGGACTTAAAGAACTCGCACTTAGAAATTTTCAACGTAAGTCTGGCTGCCTTTAACTGCTCCACCACTTGCTGAAGGTGAACTGCATGGGACTCCTGATCAGGGGAAAACACCAGGATATCATCCATGTAGGTGACCACGCATACCCCTAACAGGTCCCCCAACGCTGCATCAATGCAGGCGTTGAAAGATAGCAGGGGCATTCTTAAGCCCAAAGGGCATGACCCAAAACTGGAAGATCCCTTTTCTGGTACAGAATGCGGTCAACCACTATTGTCCCTTTTTAATCCAGATCTGATTGAATGCGTTGAGGCAATCCAGCTTGGAGAAGACCTTCATCTTCTCCACATAGCGTGCAATCTGGGAATCCAAAGGGATGGGATGGAGGTCTGGTACAGTAATGTTGTTAAGGTTACCATAGTCCACACATGGGCGTAAGGTACCATCAGACTTCTTCACGAAGAGTAGGGGGGAGCATACAGGTGAGGTACGCTGAAAAATTGCACCTTTGGCTAACTGTTCTTTTACCCACACATCCAACGCCTCCTTCTCCCAAACAGTTAAAGGGTAAATAGGGGAAGAGATATGCACCAGATCCACCACGAGCTTGAAGTCACAATCAAACTCAGAGTGCTCAGGGAGTGCGTTGGCAGATGCTGCATCAAAAGAGGATTCCAAACCCTCCAATCAAGAAGGTATAGGAATTTCCACTGAGGGCTTCTGCATTGAGGCAAGGCGACAAGGGATATGGTGGGGCCAATGGGGCAAGTTGCCTGGGGCATTTTCTTCTGATAAAGGCACATCAAATGTGTGACCATTCTTCATGGTGTGAGACAAGGTATTCTTCTTCAGGTTAGTTCTAATATCAAACTTCCGCCACCACTCCACACCCAAAATGATAGGGAACAGGAGGTTTTTGATTGCACTGAAGTGATCAGACAAGTGGTACTTACCAACCTGATAGTCCACTGTCCTAATGATCTTCAGAGTGGGAATACCTTGGGATGCCCCTCCCCTGTACCATACCATCTGGCAAGTAATTCAGCCCAAGGTAGTCAGCTAAGTACTGGTCCATATAGTTTCCAGAAGCGCCAGTATCCACCAAAATAGTAGTGGTGAGCTTCCCTAAAGGAGAGGAGAGGGTGGCAGACAATAGAAAATACCCAGAATGGTCTTTATTTATTGAAGACAATGATAATACTTCGCCCAAAATTTCATCATCTGGCTCAAGCATGCCAACAGAATTGGTTTTGGAATCAAAAAAGGGGTGGGATATTTGGCCACTCTTAATACTGAGGCCATATACCCCACCAAGCCTTCTGCAGGTACATATACTTGATTATATTTTAAACGCAGTGCCTTTTCCACTTCCTGAGTACGCCTAATCATGGTAGAGGTCAACCGCAGGTTCTTAGGGGTAATTTGATATACCAGAATAGAGTCCTCATCTAGGCCATATGAACTAATAAATGGTTCAGAGGTAGAGACCAGGTTTCCGTTATAAAACATGTTTTTGATGTGAATGACCCTATCCCTTGATCTGCAATGAAATGCCTGATTTTTCCAAGGCCAACACCCCCCAGGCCCATCTGCACCAATTCCACCAGCATCATCTGAATGCACCAGAGAAGAAAAACTCATTTCTCAGAAGATAATTTAATTAATTTGGCAGAAAGTTGGGGAATCACAACTTTTGGACATCAAAGTGTCCAAATCCACCAGGTACAAATATGAAGGGTGGATACTTTCCAGTTGGAGGCAACCAAAATAATGCTGAGTTTCTCCAACCTTTGGGAAAAAGAGGAAACAGTGGTGCAGCTAACAACAGTTGGAGCCCACAGCCGATGGCTACTGTTTCTACTATAGAAAAGTTCCACATGGAAATAGTCCAGGCACATAAGAAAAAAAGGGTTGGTCAACTAATATAAGGAGAGTGTCTATAAATCTCCCATTCCCAGTGTGGTAGTGCATGGCACACAAGGCCTACATCAGGGAACTAGCCATTAGTGCTAAAACTATTAGAGCCCAGCAGAGGGTGCTGGAGCCATAGTAGCTTAGGCATAGGAAAGTGAGATTTATGATAAAAATGCCAGTAGAAGCGGCGCAGTGCATATATTGGAAAGGGTTAAGTGACCCAGGTTGGAGGGAACCTGGGTGAACAAATGGTGCACAGGTGGAGAGCTGCAAGGTCCTTGCAATGGCAAGGGTAACAGAATGCAAGACCTCCTTGAAGAGGTTTGCGCACAGGAGCGATTGGAAAATTATAAAAATGGTAAAATAATATAAATGTGAAAGGTTTATTTGTGGAAGTTGACCAACAAGGACTGTTGGTTAGGGAAAATATATTTGAACTTGACTGGGGAAACTGGGTTCATGCTGCAGTGGGCCCAAGCACTGACTCACCAATAGGGTAATACTGCCATCTGAGTTGATGGAATAGGCTGAAACTGACTTCACTCAAGTGATCAACTGAAGTTGGATTTGACCTAAGCACATTATTTCAAAAATAGAATGGGTTTTGAAATCCTGCTCCTTGACTAACCAAATTGAACCATCCACATTCATTTGGTAAATTGTTCATTTCGATGCCTGGCTCAATATCAAGGACTGGGCACTTGGCACCCCACTAGGACCAACCTGGGCATATTTTGCCCTTACCCAGCGCTGGTCTAGGGTGTGCTTCAGGTCTGGGAGGCCCTGTAGCTTCACCTTTTGGGCCTCCAAGCACCCAGCCTTATCTTTGGGTTTGGTCCCCGCTATTAAGTCATGTTCACATGACAGCTGCTAAGGTTGCTAATTTATTGGTGGATATCCATCCCTTACCTTAACCCTGCAGCCCAGATATTCATTTTTCATCCGCTTTTCCTATTTGCCTCAAAATAACCTTTCCCTTATAAAATCTTCAATTGACCAGGTATAAAATCCTGCTCACAATTTTAATAAAGTATCAAAAATAATCGGTCTACTTTATAATTCCTTGGGATTTATCCCCACCCCGCAGTTTCAGAAATTTTTGGCTGAATGCTCTTAGAACACCAACTACCCGCATGAACGATAAACCAGAAATCCGAGGTGTCACTCGAACCTCACAGTTCTTGATCAACCCGGGATTCCCGAGCCTTCACGACAACGGGTATCGAAGGTCAAAAGTTCTTAGGGCGGACCTGATTCGCTAATGTGGCGTCTGGTAGGTGATAGGTTTAGGTTTTAGCGATGAAAATAGTTTGGGTGGCTTATCGGAGAAACATATCAGCCGATTTAGGGTTCCATTTGAGGTAAATAGTTTCACCGATGAACTGGGAGCCTCCATCAAACCCGGAGATGAGAAAACTACGCTCGATAATATCTGATAATCTCCCATTAAGGCTTCGGGATTGGAAGCGATCGTACGATTTTAATGGACCCAATCCAACTATACTAACCATCTATTAAAGCATCGAATAACGATTCCAATGGACTCAATCCATCTCGGGTGATCAATTAAGCTAGGCGTATATAAACAAGTCACTTGAAGTAAATCAACCATGACAGCGTTACACCCACTCGATCCAACCGCTCCTACCGAGGTAAGCTAAACGCCATTTTTACTTAACGCTTCATCAGACCTCTAAGCTCTACGACTTCGTTATCGTTGGTGCCGGCGTATTTGGTTCGGCATTAGCCGTCACCTTAGCGAAGGCTGGCCACCAGGTGCTTTTGGTTGGTATGCAACGCATCTTCCATTAATCTTTAGAGCGAGATTTTAGCGTGCCGGACAGGATCGTCGGCGAGCTGCTACAGCCTGGAGGGTGCCGCGCTCTAAAGGCGTTGGGGCTCGGTTCGTGCCTCGAGGGTATCGGTGGGGTGCGGGTTGACGGCTACGCCATCTTTTATAACGGGAGGCCGGTCCAAGTTTCATACACCCGGGATCCCGAAACCGGTTCCAAGTTTACGGGGATGTCGTTCCATCACGGGAGGTTCGTCGCTAAACTGAGGGAGGCCGCCCGCGAAACCGAAGGGTAACCGTAATTGCCATTTAACTTAGTTTAGCGTCACGCTCTTGGAGGCTACCGTCGAGCGGCTGCTCTTCTGCCCCGAAACCAACCTGGTCAAGGGTATCAGCTGCTCGGATAAGGGCAACGGCGGTATCGAACAGCATGTAATTGCTCGTAGCTTGCGAATCTAACCTGAAGCATTTCGGCAAGCTTACCGTCGTTGCCGATGGGTGTTTCTCTAAATTCCGCAAGGCTTGCACCGGCTCAACCCCCAAGACGTTGTCTCACTTCGTTGGGTAGTACCGTTTTCTCAACTCGTCTAACGTGGTAGATTAGTACTGAAAGATTGTCCCCTTCCCTATCCCAACCACGGCCATGTAGTTTTGGCCAAAGAGGGCCCCATACTATTATACCAGATCGGCGCCGATGCCACTAGGATCTTGGTCGATGTCCCAGGGAAGCTTCCCTCCGCCGCTAATGGAGATCTGGAGGTAGGGCTCGGAAGGCTCGTGCCCTAATTTGCAGGAGTATCTGCTGGAGCGCGTTGCCGCCAGCTTACCTGACCAGATTCGGGTAAGTTTTTACCTGCCGCGAAGCCCATTTTAGCCATCCTTTGTTAGCGCGGTGAAGCGTCATAGGCCGCGGGTCATGCCAAACTGCATGCTCAGCCCTAGCTCGCTCATCGGCTCCGGCCTCATAGTTGGCGGCGATGCCTTTAATATGCGGCATCCCCTAACCGGTGGCGGCATGACGGTGGCCTTAACGGATGTCGTTAAGCTAAGGGAGCTGATCTCAACCTTGCCGTCGGAGATCCCTTGCGGACCCGAAGCTTGTCTCCAAAAGGCTCCGGGCGTTCTACTTTGAGCGCAGCTCGTCGTCTGCCGTGATCAACGTCCTCGCCTGCGCGCTGTACCGCCTGTTCCAGTCCGAAAATGGTAACTGGCGTGTCTTACAACTATTTACCCATCGAGACCCCAGCCTCTTGAGGTTACAGGAGGGCTGCTTTGAGTATTTCAAGCTGGGTGGCGTGTGCGTGGCTGGGCCCGTGGGGTTTCTATCGGGGTAAGTTCGCAAACTATCGAGCTTAACTTTAGCATCGACTGCAACCTGCTCCACCTCGTTTATCACTTCTTCAGAGTGTGCCTATTCGCCCAATACCTGCAGGTGCGGGCGGCGCCGGTGGTATTGAAGCCTTGGGCGGCGCTTTGCAGCTCGCGTCTGTTTCTTAAGGGGGGCCAGATCATCCTACCTCTGATCTATGCCGAGTTCGCGTTCCTCCGCCCCAAGTGGCCGGGGAGGCTTTCGGTATCCCACCATCCCATCTATCTGTTGGTCACCATCCTATTCAGCCTGTCGTTATTATATATCGCCCATTAATTAACTCCCAACCGGCATCCTCAAAGAGTAAAGGCCCCGGTTTAGCTTTCACCGGTTAGTTTCCCCCAAACCTCTAGCTTCAGTGAAGCCGAAAAGCTTCAGGCTACGAGAAGCCTTGACCTTGGGTTTACCTATGAAGGGTTGATATCGTTATCCAGGTTTACCCGGATCCTAGTGGGATTGAGCGTAGGCACCGGGTATTCCGTGGGTTGATTGAGGTTCAGGCTTTCGGTGGTGCATACCGAATTGCGCCATAGCTTTGACACTTTAAATTATGTCAGATAAGATGCTAGAGCATAGCATCCCGTTCTGAGTTGGAGCGATAAATTGTTCTCCGTCACTGGGAAGTCTGCTGGCGGAGGGTGCGGGAACTCAACGCTGCAGATTATATCGTTTGGGCTCATAGCGGTTATTAACCCTTTGACCTACAACCACGAATCTCACATGTGGTCAGTTATTTGGGCCCGAACTGATTATTCCATGCGAGACTCGTGGTTGTAGGCCAAAGGGCTAAACATTTATTTACAATCCTTAAGTCATGTTCGATTGGTACAACTCAAGACCAATTTGGCGAATCGTGGGATGGCTCGAAGGGTGGGCTTTTTTAAAAGTTTCAGGCCCACACTTTTTGGAACTTAAATTGTAGGGCGAGGGGTTAAGTCAAATGTGATCCTAGGCTTCCATGGAGTTATCCTTGCTTCGATTGGTTTACCTTTAGGTTTGATTATGTGATTTTCACCATCTATAGCCCTTTATAAAAGATTCAGCAGTAGCAAGGGCCGCCCCATATGATAACTACCCAAAACTTCCTTTTTGTTAATTCCATATCATTAATCTAATAACAAGATGGGTTGGAGGAAACAATAGTTGTCCTAGCAAGAGCTGGCTTTGAACCTGTTATAGCATTTAACCCTTTGCACTCAAGGCTTTTTTTGTGTGGATGAACCAGCAGCTTGAGATGTTTCACAGCATTTTTGGGGAATTTCTTACCCTAACTTAAAATTAATACATATACAAATTAACCCTTTGCACTCGAGGGGTGACTCTCACTCACCACATGATTTGGTGCTGTAACTTGAGAGGTGACTCTTGCTCACCACTTGGTTTGATATGAAACAGTTTGATGCGAAACTCAATGTGCGGCAATGACTGTTTATGTTTAAGTGGTGAGCGAGTTTCAACTCTCAAGTGCAAAAATTAATACCCCACCTTAGTGTGTGGTCACTGATATGTACAATTACACCTGGTTCCCCATCCATAATTGGATGATATTGACTTCTTGCCCCTTAAGTGGATATTTACCCTCACAAGCAATTAGCTAGGTTTAGATTTTGATGCCAGGTTGGTACCAAAAATTAACACTGTCCAAACTTTGACCACCCCTATATCTCACTAAAAGAGGAAAGTCTATGAGAAGTCCCCATTAACTCAATTGATGGCAGCACCTCATTAGATTGGTACCTGAATAAGCAAGCCTTTTCGGCAGGTGAACATGCAGGGCTGGGATTGAAGTATGCTGGATCATTTTTAGACTCTCCCAGGGTATAAAACTTGGGGCTGAAGTTCACTTCTGAACTGTTTAATTTTAGATTTGGCTTCCAAACTTCCTAACTGAAAAGCCTTATAAAAGGCAAGGGTGATTTATATTGTAGGGTGGTACATATAGTAGGGGTATCCAGCATCTGGCCCAGGAATTTTCAGCCTACAGCTTTTCCCGGTGAAAGGCCTATATATCCCTTACAGAAAAGCCATGGGTGGAAAGGGTGGGTCCCATTCTACCAATCTGCAATCATGGAAGTTTCAGCGCTGGGTAGTTCTTTGGACCCTTTTGAGATATAGCATAGGATAGGTACCTGGATAATGGGGTGGAGTTCATATGACTAATTTTCAGCACAATGGGGCCAACTCAAAAAGGGGGGTATCCAAACATCTTCATATGACCAACTCAATTTATTCCTCTCAAAGAACCAGTCCATTGGGGTAACTGATCATCGGGTTTACCTTCATCTCTAATATCAACCTCACTGCTAAATCTGGATAATACCCTTTAGGCTATATTTTGAGCACCCCTGAATTCTATACCTATTATTCTTTAGGTTACATTCAATACTTACTTCCCACTATAAAATAGGGCAAAGTAATACTTTAAATAAATGACTACAATAAATTTTTTTGTTTAGGGTTGAATCTCTACAATCTATCACCAAGTGTAAACTTTTGAGTAGTTTACCATAAAGGCTGGTTGTAAAATGATAAAAACACTAATTGTATGGTGCCAATCAGTAAGTTGAGCCTTCACAAGTGGCAACAAATTCACTCTGGCAGTTGGTAACTTGAGAAAAACAACTCTGGACCTGTAATCCTTTCAATCTTCAATTTAGAAGTAAATATAATAGGTATATTTCAGTTGAGCTCTGGTTTATTAGAAAATGCTGGGGTTTTTATAGGCAGAAGGTGGATAACTTTTAAGATAATTCTCTAAATCAACTGATTGGTTTTAAAACCTTCTGACCCTTATGATTAACTTCCAAAGGGTGGAGAATTCCTAAATCGCAGTTATCCTCAGCAGTGTAACCTTTCACTGATTGGCAGCCATCCCTTTGTGTTAGAAACCATACACAGGTGGTCTGAAGGCCAAGTTACCTGATTATGACTACTAGCTACCGCTGAAACAAGCGTTAAAATGCTCTGATAGCTTCCTAAAAATAACCTAATCATTCAGCACCTCTGCTTGAACGATCCACCCTGATAATCTGACTATTGGCTATCAAGCCCTCATTGAGATGCTTATTTAACATACTTGAGGATGATCCCTAATGAAAAATCAATTGAAACCAATCATCAGATAATATCCTTTTTTTATCATGACCAATAATTTAGTTGGCAACTATCACCAAACAATAGACTGCTTAACAACCTTTGGAATACTAATTGGAAAGAGTTACGGATAATGTGGTCAACCAAATTTCCAACCCTTCTCCTGCTTGACCAGTTTACCCAGCAAGGCAGTTTTTCTGAAGCAATTGAGACTTCTCAAGGCTTAACTAACAAGTCTAGTTAAGAGGTCCATCTACCATACTTAAAAACTCATTAGTTCAGCAGTTTTTCTCACTGCCACCTCTGTAGAGCTTGGTCCTACAGCCTCATGCCATACCAGGACATGTTGAGCATCAGTGCCAGCTATAGCCTGGAAAACCTGTACTCCCCTCAGGTTGGGCTCTCCTTTTGCAATCAGAGTGAATATTATTTATTTGTAGGGACTGCTCATGGTGGATATAGTTTCAGCTCATCATAATCCTACTGGCTCATTTCTTAGGGACTATTCATGGTGAATCTAGTTTAAGCCTGCCCTGATCCTACCAACTCATTCCTTAGGGACTACTAATGGAAGATCTCGTTTCAGCTCATCCCAATCCTGCAGGCATACTTTAGTGCCTTGGGACTAATTCTGGTGGATCCAATTGCAACCTGAGCTGGCCTGGATGAATGATATTGGGGAACAATGCCCAAAGATTTTGATTGTGATAAATTAAAAAGTGATGTTTTAATATAGCTTTTCATTTTTAATGTTTGTACGGATGTTTTTTTCTTATATATATTTTTCTTTTTGTATATTTTCTAGTGCCAAATTTTTAAAAATTTGCCATGAACTTGGTTAAATAAATGTCCATTAAGAATATTTTTGATTGTATAGGCATCCATTCTATGATCTTGATATTACTTTTAAGGGACCTGTCCATAAGGCAATCAGCTTATTTTTAGTGCCCTAATATGCATGTTAGTGTAGGATATCTTATCCCAGAATTTAAAATTTTTTTATGGGCGGTTATTTTTTATCATCATAATTTTTAGCCTAGATCCTTCTCCTAATTGTTTCAGCAAATTCTTGGGATTGTAAATTGATCATAATAATGGCTAACCAATTTAAATATTGGTCAGGGCTCATCCCCAAAGTTAACTCTAATGCCAAGTATAAAATTTGGTAAGGCGGTTTTTCCATATATCAATCTGAAGGGTGTTTCTCCCGGTTGAGGTATGATACTGAGAATAGGCAAATTATGCAAATCTCACCAAACTTAAATATGAAGCCCAAGCAGACGTTTTTCCTGCAACCAGCTTTTGTAACCTAGTGGCTAAGGTAGCATTCACTTTCTCAACTAATCCATTCATCTCTGGCTGATCTAAGACTTATATGACTCCTTTGATAACCATCAGTTTGTATAATTGTGGTATGACAAAGGATGTAAAGTTTATTCCATTATCATTTAGGATCACTTGGGGGCAGCCATGCTGATATATCACTTGATCAAGAATTATTTTGCATTATTCGTTGCATTGATCCAAACCATAGCCTGGGTTAAATCCATCTGTTCAGGTGATCAATTGTGACAATAATATTGCATTCCTTCAGTGCTTGTACTTAGAGGTCCCATGACTTCAATTGATACTGTATGATAGGCAAACCCTGGTCGCACTAACCGATATCTGGTCACATTGTTGTGTGGCTTGTGGAGCTGAAATTATACACAACAGGAAAGGAAATCCTCCATATCATAGTTTAATGATTCCTACTAATAATATTAGCAAATATGATCTAAAGTTTTCTTGAGGCCACCATGGCTGATGACTTTGTGAGTGGTGCAAACTATTTCCATTAGTTCAGAAGGTTTTAGGAGCAGAAGCCTTTTATCATTTAATAGTTTGAATAACTGTCCGTTCATTTGTTCTGTTCCCCCCATGGCTTTTCATAACGCCGTTTGAACTTCTGGTAGCTCATCTTCCAACTCTCCTTTCACCATTTATTCTAATAGGTCATCAGCACAACCTTGTACTGCAAGAATTGCTGGCAGTCTGGATAATCAATCTGCGTTTTGGTTTTTATCCCTGGCACAAAGTCTGATTTCATATCTATACACCTGAAATTTCAAGGCCCATCATGCTAGTCTTCCCTCAGGTTCTCTTAAGTTATGCAACCAATGGAGAGATTCATGATTGGTTAAAACCTTGAAATGTGTCACATGAATATAAACTTTCTATTTTTTGCAAGCGCAGATAACTGCAAGGCATTCACGTTTGGTGACTGTATAATTTCTTTTGGCCTTGGCTAAGATAAAGCTGACATAGGCCACTGGGTGCTCTTCACCTTGTTCATCCACTTGACTAAGTATGGCACCTATTGCTATGAGCGAGGCATCTAATTGTATAATAAATGGTTGATCAAAAATTGGATATTTGAGTATTGGGCTTGTCATCAAGTATCGCCAAAATTTGTTAGATGTCCTTGGGCCATCTCATTCCATTTTAACCCTTTTTGGATCCTTAAGCAGATGAAATATGGATCTGCTATTTTTGCAAAGTTGTTAGTAATATGGTGACAATAACAACCATTCTAAAAAACTTGAATCTGATGAGCAATTTTTGGTGATGACATTTGCTAAATAGCATCAATCTTTTGTTTCTGAGGTTGTAATCTATCCACATTTATAACGAAGCCCAAATATTGTAACTGCTCCCTAAAAAGTGACAATTTTGGGGCTTGATTTTAAGGTTGGCAGCAGCTAGTTTTTTTAATATTACTCTAAGTGTTGCAATTGCTCTGTGAATGTTCAGCCAAATACATCAATGTCATATAGATAGACTATAATATATGACTTGATGAGGTCACATAAGAAGGTATCCATAGCCCATCAAAAAGTTTTAGGGGCGTTAAACATGCCTTGAGGCATCTGCGTAGGTTGGTAATTCCCTTGTGTCATTATTATGGCACACTTCTCCTGGTCCTCAGGTGACACATCAATCTGCTAATACCCAAAGATAAGGTCCATTGCCAAAAAATTAGCCTCACCTAACTGATCCAATGCATCATCAATTTGTGGCAGGGGATAAGAATCATTTTTTAAGATTTTATCAAGACATTAATAGTTGATTACAACCCTGTTCAACCCATCTATCTTTTTGACAATTAATATTGGGCTAGCCCATGGGCTGGATGAAGGCACAAGCAATCTGTGCTCTAACAACTTTTCATATTTATTTGGCAACTACTGCCTCAGCTGCTTTGATCTTTTAATAGGCTCATACTAGTTGGGGCAGCTTCTCTAGTGTCAATTTGATGTAATACGCTTTCAGCGCACCCTGGATCATGGTCATTTTGTGTGAAAATAGCCCAGTATCGCATGAATAAAGACAATATTTCATTTTAATGATCTTTGGTTAATCCTGATAATTGTTCCCAAGCGATTAACATATGAATTCTTCCAGCTTAATCCAGTAATATTATTTCATTTAAAGCCCCAAATTCATGGAAGAAACGGAGCTCTGTTATGATGATCAACTGGGTAAAAATGACTAGTTGATTTAAATTGATTTCCATCAGCCTTTTTTCCATATTGGCTAATAGGAAATGAATATATACATGACCATGAATTAGAATTCCAAGAACTACCCAAGCTTTGTTTCTAAACCTTCACAAGTGAGCCTCATTTTTGACATATAATTGCTCAGGAATGTTCAGCATCAGTCCAGCATTGACCACTGTCTGTATCCCAGGAAGTATGGTTAATTCCTTTTTTACTCAGATTGAAATTCCTCAGTTTTCATTTGCATGTTTTGGTAATGGATGGATCTTTTTCCCAACTATCTTATAACCAACGGAAAGGATGCCATCCTTATGCATCATGTTTATAAAGTTATTTTTCCTGTTGAGAGGGGCATCCTCCTTTTCAATGATAGATAATGGTAACATCTGGCCCAAGATTGTCAGAGTATTCTCCTCAAAGTTGCACTTTACTCCATACTTCCGCATGAAGCCAGTGCTGATGTGAATATCATAATTCTGATTAGGTAGACCAATAGTTGGCTCAGACATGACTAGAGATCTAAAACGAAGGGGTAAGGCACTATAAGCCCCACAGGAAGTAGTAGGGTTGGGCCCAGCTGTCCCATACTGCTTTTGATGTGCTATATCTGGCAAAATTTTAGACGTTTTACCAATTTGGTAGACATAATTTTGATTGGTAAACCACTATCAATAATAGCCCTTAATTCTACTCAGTTAAACAAATTGTCAGAATAAGTACACTCAGAGTAGTGGGAAATATTGTTTACCAAATGTATAGTGGCATCAGTTGCTGAATCCAGATTTTGAATGATTTAGGCTGATATATCAGAAATGAATCCTTAATGGTAGTGATAGGGATTATAGCATTAACGTCTTCCAAATTTATTTTTAACAATTTTTCATGATTGTCTGCATTTCAAACCTTTTCCAACAGTTAATAAGTGTAGGGTTGAGCAACATCTGGTATAATTTTGAATTAATTCCATTTGCTTTTGATCAAGTTATTGTATGGATATGTGGACCTGTGATATGCTGGGGAGAATCATAAACAGGTTCATTTACAAACAGGTCGGAGGTGTCAATTTTGTCAAAATTATCTGGGGACTAGCAATTGGCGGATCTAGATTGTTCCTCAGCTAGATCGCAGGACCTTTTACCAACTCCTCATAGGTATCGTTTACCTGAACAAAGTTCACTTGATCCTTTGGTTTCTTAGTCCAGCACTGGACAGCATAGTGTCCAGTATTTCCGCATCTGTTACAAGTGATGCGCAGTGCATTACTAGGTCATTTTGGACCATTTGGGGGTTTCCCCATTCAATTGGGGAAATTCTTTTTGGGCTCAGTATTTTTTGTCAAATTTGAGTTGAAAGGCAGTTTTTGCTTTACACTTTGATTTGGTTCATCAAAAGTGGAGGCCAATTTTTCAGGTGCTCCACCATTTGAGAAGTAGTATTATTATTGGTGAATGTTGACGCCATGGATTGGTTTAAGTCCCAATAAGGTTTGAATGTTACCTTCATAGCAATGCGAGCATCAAAATTGCTCATGTTGTTAGCTTCCATCAGGATTTGCGCTTCTTCATAGAAACAGTTGAAAAGTTCTCCTAAGGTTTAATTTTTTAAGATTGCATTCCCATGAAGTCCTGCTTTCAGTTAGCCATTTGTTCATGGCTGCCAAATTCCTTCATAATCTCTTTTTTCGCCTCATTATATGACCAATTCTTACCTTGAAAATGGGGTATTACCAAGTTTAAACAAGTGGTATCTAGACAAATGATAAAAGTCACAGCTTTTTGGCAATCGTTATAACCAAATATGGTCATTTTATACAATCTGAAGAAAGCTGTGGCATTATCTAATGAAAAGGCGGCAATTTTGGGGTGGGACGAAATTCCTCAGCTTCCACAGACTTGTTTGCAGGATGAGCAGCGCGTCTAGCCATTATAGCGCCAGTTGATGTGTTGTTGAGGGTCATCGCCAAAATGGCAGTATAGGTACTTGGCACATTTCAAGTAGGGGAATGCTCCCTATATTTATTTCATTTTCAAATATAGGTCCTGGTCACTGATCTCAGTTTCTACAAGAATACAAATACATTGATGTTTTCCATCCTTGTAATTGTTTCTATAGCTGGCCATGTTCCTCTTGTAATAGCCAATTTTTCCAAGCCTCAGCTTGAAACGCTACTTTGAACAGGAGTAGATCCTTCTCCACTTTGAAATAATTTTGCTCTAATCCAGATTGATTTCCAAATAACTCATTATTAACTTCAGAAATAAAGTTAACTTCTTCCAACTTGGTAACAAAATTTTCCATTATGCATAATAAGCCTAAGCAGCTGACATTAGAGTGATCTGATTCACACACTCCAGCTCCTTCCATAGCTGCTGAATCATACCCTGAACAGAAAACATGGCGGTATTATTCAACAAGACTCAACTTCGCAACTGTACTGAGCACCAAGTGTAAACTTTTGAGTAGTTTACCACACATTCTGGTTGTAAAACGTTAGAAACACTAGTTGTATGGTTACAGCCAGTAGCTTGATTCTTCACAATAAGCGGCAACAAATCCACTCTGGCAAATGGTAATTTTAAAAAAACAACTTGGAACTGTAATCCTTTAAATCTTCAATTTAGAAGTAAATATAATAAATATATTTCAGTTGAACTTTGTTTTTTATTAGAAAATGCTGGGGTTTTTTATAGGTAGAAGGAAGACAACTTTTAAGATAATTCTCTGAAAATCAATTGATTGGCTTTTGAAACTTCTGACCCTTAGGATTAAATTCTGAATGATGGAGAATTACTTCATCTTAGTTAATCCTCAGCATTGTAACCTTTCACAGATTGGCAGCCATCACATTGTGTTAAGAACTGTGAAAATGTGAGGATTGCTTGCTTGTTTATTGTTATCCTGCACGTCTATTTGGGTCAAAGTTCAGGTGATTGATCCTTGTTAATGCCTGTAGTTTATGGGATTTGGACCATTAAAAAACTCACTAGGCCTTTTATAATCGCCTCAACTCTTCTGGCCGATTTTAAGCATAATTTTCCCTTCATGTTCAGGAACTTCTTCTGAGGCAGGTAAATATACAAGCTGCGGATTAGGCACATCCAGCTTGTCAACATTTTCTCCAAAGAAAGGATTCAATGAGAAAACCAATAAAGAGATGAAATAAATATAACTTTTATTATAATCTACTTATTAGATCATTAGTCTTTAGGCCAGGTGCTGGTATTTATACTTCTAGGGCATCTCCTGGCCACATCAGAGTACAAAATTTCAACAGATATTTTACCACCTCAGTTAGCTCTTGAACTAATACAACTGAAACCTTTTCTTAGGTTTATTGGTGGCAAAATACTCTCAGAATTGGGAGATTTCAGGTACAAAAATTGCAATAAAAGCATGCAAAATTGTCCTAGGAGCTTCTTGATTTGAGTTTTGTCATACTGCTGATGAAATACACCTTCTGTAAAATTTTTGCCTCAATTGAAGTAGATGACGTACCCCTAATCAGGACGTTGGCAGGCCTTTCCATTGATAGCACTTGGTACTCCCTTTTGGGCGGAGCATGTGCTAGTTCTATCATGCCAATTACATGGATTGACATATAAATTTCGCCCTAGTGTGGAAAATTGATTACATTTTTGTTCATCTTATAATCCATAAGATTTCTAGATGTTAACTTTGTGTCAGTCCCAAACGATTTTGTATACAAGTGCGTTAGTAGTGTTTCTGATAATTGGGATCAATTGCTGAGATTTGATGCATAGGAAATTGGCCATAATATGTGAGTGTATTCAGGACAAGCTTTTTATAGAATACTTGATTGAATTGACATTGAGATATTCAGCCTGAATTGTATGATTGCAATAGGCTTTAAGGTGATAATATAGGTGTTGGCTCAAGCGTTGAAAGGGTAATTATCTCAATCTGATGGTTGTCAAAAGGTTTATTTTCGAGTCAACCACCATATCTGACAGGAACCATACACAGATGGTCTGGGGGCCATGTTACCTGATTATGACTGTTTGCTATTACCAAAACAAGTATTAAAACGATTTGGTAGCCTTGTAAAAATGACCCTAATTGTTCATCACCTCTTCTTAAATGATCCACCCTGGCAATCTGACTATTGGCTATCAAGCCCTCACTGAAATGCTTATTTAACATTTTTGGGATGATCCCTGACGAAACAATAATCAAAATCAATCATTAAATTATATCATTTGGTTAATTATGATTAATAATTTAGTTGTCAACCTTTGCCAAAAGATAGATTGCTTAACAACCTTTAAAATGCTTATTGGCAAGCAAGATTGATAATTTGGTCAACCGAATTTCAACACCAAATATTCCAATCTTACCTCCCACTTTTTGAGATGGGCACCTTCTAGTGCTAAAAAACTATTCTGATCTTACTACCAGAAAGACCTAGCAGCTCTTGGTTAGGTTCAAGGCCATACATCCTTGGTTGCTCAGACGGTGATTGTGTGGAACCTTGGAACTTAAAGTGATAGTAGTTTTAGAACCAGTTTAAATTATCTGTAGTATCCCTAGAGATCAGCTATTTCAAAACTTGCAACTGCATAGGTTTGAAGGGGCATTTTTTTAGCCAGCAATGCTTCATTGTATGGTGTGAGAAGTAGAATCTGAGCTAAAAACTGGTTCAGCTACAAAATATAAAAGTAATGTTTATAATTACTTTAGGAGACTGTTGCCTAATATAATAATAACTACTAGAAAAAGCTAGTACTAAAACCAAGGTATCTAATAAAGGGATCTAAGGCTATATATCTAGGTGACATATGGAAATTGAATGCCCACTAATAATTAACATTGGCATCGGCTGCAAAAAAGTAAAATAAAGTCTAGACATTGAAATATAGCATACATTAAAATATTGGGTCACAACTTGCTTTGGGATGTTCATAAGTTGTGGCGATTGTGCCCACAAGATTTAGAAACCTTAATGGAGATTGGCAATTAAGCCCAATACTTTCAGTAAGCCAATTCATCAAACTAGCTATAATCAATTGGTTGATTAAAATTAAAGCCAATATAGAACTTACCATATGGGATTGGAAAACCATTGAAACTAGGTAAATAAATTGACAACTGCACATGATTTGATAAAAAACTAGCTTTGGAGCATACTGAAAAAGCATAATATGGTTAAAATCCCAACCCATTTTCTAGCTTAATTTGATTATCTGCTTCCAACATGCCTGTTGATGCAAGCTCGTCTTTAGGCGACAAACTAGGAGTTGCAGTACCAATTTTAAAGTGGTTTATCAATGACAATATGACAGGGAGGTCCTTGGTATAACCCCCTCCTCCATGAGGCAACAGAAAAATTGGTGCTATTTGACAACGTTGTAATTGGTTTGACCAACCATTTGGGATAAGATTACTACTTAATTTTATATATCTTAATTTTTAGATACAGGGGTTGACCGCTTGATATATTTTCACTACCCCGCAGCCTCCAACTTTATATGTAGTGGCCAAAGTTGTATTGAATAATCGTTGGCAAATCTGATGGGGCTTTTCATTTCTTAGCATTTATGACATTCAACTGAATCCCTAATCCCCAGCAGTGAAACTCCTGTTTCATTAATTATTGATTAACAAAACCCATGGCTTCAATTTTCAAATCAGCTGTTATATAATATCTTAAAACTTTTATTTGCCCTGCAGCATCTTAATATAATCAGTAACAGGGACCCTGGTTTCTGAATGTCATCCACCAGTATTTTAAAGGTAATCAGCATATTGCTCCTATTATGGCAACTTTGAGCCCTAGTTGTTCAAGTCTTAGTCTAATATGAAGATAACTCTTTTTAGTCTACCACTCTAAGTGCTGCTTAGTGACCCTGAATGGAACCAATCAGAATGCTAGTTGAGGAAAATAGTTAATCTAAGCGAATTGTCATCTGTAGAGGGGTCTTTTTCCTAATTAGTTAGCTTTAGCCTAGTGTCAAGATTTAATTTTGCAAGCTTTGGGCCACTGTCAGTATTAGATACTACAGTCTGCTCTCTTGTTTTTATATTTGAAACCTTATCACAAATGATAAGGTTTCATATTATAAATGTTTTTTACCCAAGTTATTATCATGCAATGGTACCTGAGCTTGTTTTGTGCTGATACCTGTGCACCAGAAATATGACGCCCCTGAGCCAGTTTCAGCTTGGCTCATCTCTAAAAAAGGATATAACTAAGCCTCAGGTCCCTTGTACCAATAAACTTATGTTTAATCAGTGACTTGTCACATTTGCAAAAGATAGGGCACTATGCTAATCAATGCACTTTTGTTGTTCCAAAGTCAAGATCCCAGGTAGTAAACCAACCCGCTAATGCTGACTCATGAAAAGAGACTGGTTTGGTTAGAATATACTACTTCTACTGAACTTCAAAATACCACTTAAAATAAGCCTGAAGAGCTGCTACGTGTTAGCAGATTATATACCAATAACTTTGAGGCCCCACCTCCCGCGTTCCATTAGGTAATTGCCAATAATGTAGTTGCTGTGACCACTCAATTATATAAGGAATATCAGTCCAAAACTAACATAGAAAGTAATTGCAAAGCCTTATGTCTAGAAATTAAAGAAGCAAGAGCTTCCAGTCACTTCTGACAATGCCCAAGTTGGATGGGGTCCAAGTGGTCATACCAAATAGGATTGTTGAGGGAATTAAGCCCTCAGCTATGCGATGATCCACAATTTTATCTAGGCCAAGATGACAATCTAAATTCTAACTAAATATATACCTCTGATGCTTATTATGACATATGTACCTTACTTGATATTACAATAAATAAGCTTAAGGTAAGAGCAATCACAGATTGTGGAGTACTAAATGATATTCTCTCATACGAATTAGTAAAAAGAATTGGCCTAGCTTAGTATGATTATTGAAAAGAATACATGCTTTGGAACTACTTTGACTACATCAAAGAGCTTACAGAGCAATGCCGCTACAGTAAGGCCCACTAGTATCAGATCCAGCCATCATTTTACCTAATCAAAATTGTGACTTTTGTTAATATGACCTCTTTTATAAGGGCATATGGGATTAAGTTAAATCTAAGGAGAATACTTTAGAGATATTAGGACAAAACCTCCCGCTTTGTTATAATTGGAAGGACAACGGTATTGCGCTTCAAAATCAGGCATTTATAAACTTGTGTAAGGCCCCAGGCTTCAGATAATAAGCTGAATAGGGCCTTGCACCTTTAGAACTAGGAAGGATACCAACCCTAAGGAACTGCCCTTGACCTAATTAGGGGACCTGAATCATACTGTGGACGAGCGTTGGGTAGATGCTGCCCCTCCTTGTTTGACTTTAACTATAAACCAACTCCCAACACCAATCCATATAATTATTTAAGATTCAGCAGAGCAGTATGTGCAGAGTGTAACAATCGGAAAAACCTCAGTTCTGACTACCATATATTGAACCATTCTTTGGTGAATTGACAGTCAACCAAAGAAGCCTAACTGCATAGGGAGAGGGTTGAGGCACCAATAGCCCCAAACATTCACCTACTATTTCTTGGTTATGCCAAGTCCTCTAGGGGAGTTGGTCCAAAACCAACCTACTCAAAAAACACCTTGACAGGTGAAAAGACTAACAGGTAAGCAAGGTAAGTAAACCCCAAAACAACCTTTATTTTATTCAGGATAATAAAACGGCCTGCTGACCAGAGCTCGTCTGGGGAGCAACTGACAATGCTCCCCAGGAAAGGGAAATGCTAGGGTGAAAATTCTGAAGTGAATTTTGGAATGGGTAGGCGCGCCTTATAAAAACAGCGCTCTGGGGGCCACACCAGAGCCATTGATTAGGCTTATACAAGCCTAATATGCAACTTGGGCGAGGCACAAACCAGCACCCAAAATGAACAAACCAAAGGTATTTTTTAAAACTAATCCAAAACATTTTGGAAGTGATCTGACTCAGATTTGGAAAACCAAATCTGAGTCAAAATGTACAAAATGAGACAAACTCATCCGTTACACAGAGGGTTAAGAAAGCTCTTTAATGAAATTAGATATTTATCTAAAGATTGTACTAAGGTCACAAACTCCCCTTTTTTCAACAGAAGGCTCAAGTAAGAGCATTCTCAGTTGAAAACTGATATACCTAAGGTATCCCCAGATGAAATTTTTATTAAACAAACTTTAAGTAAGTCAAAGTTGGACAGAAAAGGAGAACAATAGGATTCAAACATGGACAAAAGATCCAATGGTTTTAAAGTAAAAGCTGGTATTTTCAATGGGAATTGAACTTGTCTGAATTAAAAAAAAGTCAACCAAATACAATGGCTATGAAAAGTATCAAAGTTTATTATTTGAACATAATCTGAATGCCTAGATAATAAATGATCATTCCAAATTTGGACTTTGGTGTTTTTCTGAGCCCACCTCCCCCATGCCTAAATCTATAACCCAGCACCTTGACAATTATAGGGTATTTATAGTATCAGAGATGCCCAACCCAAGACAGGATTGTTTACAAACCTTTATTTGTGGTGGTGTTAATAAATGTTTCAAAAAACTCCTATTATAGCACCACAGTGGTAATCATAAGAAGCCAATCAGATGGGGAAAGGGGGTTGGGGGTTTCCCATCTGCCGCAGACCTAAGGCATGCATAAGAGCAGAAAAAAGGGGGAGTAGCGAGTCAGGGGAATGGTGCACAAGATGGGATAATGTAGGGTTATCTTCATCAATGATCATGTGGTGTGCATCACATTAACATACTAGACAGGTGGAACTCTCCATTTAATTCATTCTTTTACATAAAAAAGGGGTTTAGTATGGTTCAAGGTATAAAAAGTTGAGTAGCGCCAAATTGGCAGCATTGGTGCATGAGTGGATCAAAGTAAACCTGAGCCACTCGAGCTTATCTCATGCTTCCTCAGGTAAATCAGACAAGAATTAGGACTGAAATCCCTTGACAAGAGGCTCCATGGCCTCATAGAGAGCTTTAGAAGTGGAACTTTGGTAGGGGCAGCAGCCACTTTGATGGTGAGCTGATAATCATTTTGCTAATTTGGAAAGCCCTTTTGAGGGTGAAAGCAGCGCTGACGCTTGCTCTTGAGAGGCTGGAAAACTCTAACAACTATATTTTGTGTTAATAGTATAAAGTTTGCTGGTATATTGAGTGACCCATTAAGGATATTTATAGGGACTTAATAAGGGCAAATTTGAACTAGCAAAAGAGGCTAGTTGGCTTGGGCAGGAGCGTTTTGCCCCTATATTACAAACCAAGGCAATTCACCAAGGGCCTTAGCAGAAATCTTCGTTTAATAGTTAAAGAAGATTCTAGCTGATTGGCTAGCTCAGAAGGAGCTGCAGCTGAAGTGGTTGTGTGTGATAGAGGTAGGATTGTAGCATTTAAAATTCTCACACAGTGTCAGCAGGGCTTACAGCAGAAGGTGAAGCTACCAAAGCCACTGCGGCAGCAAGGGAGGGACACTTGCACTTTGAGTAGTCAAGGCCAAAGAACAAGGGACAGAGGAGTTGCCAATTACCCATGTAGGCCCAGAATGGGTAGTCAGGGGCAGAGCGGATCAGGGTACAGGGAAATTTCAAGATGGGTGTCCCAGTGGCGGGGGCAATTGTCAAAAAGGTGCAAGGCACTCTGCTGCAGCTGGCCCTTCTGGGAATCACAAGCTGCAGGACAGGATTGGCTCTATAAGCAGCCAATCCCTCCAGGGGCTCCTGGTGTAGTTGCTTAGTGTAGAGGTGGTTTAACAGCTGGTAAACTGAACCACCAGAGAGTCATTCATTAGCAGCCAAGTGCAGGTAGTGGGATGTGAGTATTTTTACTACAAGTGGCATAGTCATCATGACCATAGAGCGGCTTCACTAGAAAAACCCAGGTCAAAGCATCATCTGAAGAGGAAGAAGTCAATAAACCTAGTTTTTCTGCACATTGCCTGAACTATCTTGATGATGGCTTCACTCTTATAGTAAAAGAGATTTTCATGCTGAACCTAAATGCCAAAGAGCAGGTTTCTCAGGAGGAGCACCTGGTCATTTTAAGCACTTCTTGGGAGCGTTTGAGGTGATAAACAAGGTCCTGAAGGAGGTCAAAGTGATTGGTAGGATGGGAGCTACAGAGAAAGCCTGGGCGTGCTTTGCTTTGCCAAAAAACGACAGGAGGTGGCGCACCAGCACCCCATGCAGGGGCAGCAGGCATCTGAGTCAACTACATCTAAAACTTAGGTCATAAAGTCATCAATAACTGTTTGTTTTAACTCAACTTCCTTACAAATTTTAGTAGATTTAATATGTGGTCAAAGTAAGAGAGAGATTTTTTGAGGTTAATGTGTTGGTAATCCTTTTTGCTTTATCATATTTAAGGGTTTAGCCTAAATTCTGGTTTCTATTTAAATACCTGAACATATTGGTTTGTGCTATTAAAGGTGTAGGAGAGACTAAGGTAGAACTTTATGTTTAAACTTAACAAGTTTAGTATTTCAAACAACCCTGTAAAATCTCACCCCCACTTTCACCATTGTCAGAAACCCAAACCCTTTACTTATTCTCTCATGAGTTGACCCCATAAGGGATAGCATAGCATTGTAGTCTGCGACTTCTGTTATGGTTGTACAGGCACCTTGACTTACATTCCTGAAATCCTTTGTCCCTCAAATCCAATCATAATAACCTAATTTTTAAACGAAAAGTATGAGACAGTGTAAAAAGTATGGGGCAGTCATTTCAAATAAAATTTTATCACCACACAAGTGCTTACTATACCCTTTTCCAGGTGCTAAATAATTCATATTGGTTCAAATGGACCATTCTTGTTCTACGGATTAAGTCCATTTTAAAGACATTTCAATTCTATTTTTGTAAATGGTTGCAACTTCTATATTGTGATGGATGGGGTCCCTGAATACTGCCACAAAGCAGTTTGGCAAGGGGTCCAGGTAAGTGCTACTTTAGCAGGATAATACTGCTGTGCTGATATCCAAAATCCTTGTGTTTAGAAAACTCTCTATTTTTTTAACTACAGTGATGATGATACTAGTGCCAAGCATTAGGGACTGCCCTCTGGAAATCGCATACACGAAAGAAATGGCCTTGTTAAAGTCTAAGGTGTAGTCCATGAGAAGTTACCTTAGGTTTTTAATAAAATTATTTTCAAATTTTATTTTTTTAAATTTATTATTTTAATTATTTAATTATAGAAGACAAAGCTGCTTTACGCTACTTTGGCAATTTATCTTTAAACTGTAACTAAGGGTCTCAGCATAAAAATTCTCTTGACTGATGCTGAAATTCAAAAATGGACTCAAAGCTGTAAACTAGTGGAGAGAACGAAAAAAGGTGGGGTAAAATAGTTTATTTTTTTATTTAATTAAGGCAAGCCGACCAGGGGATGGGCATTACCAAGTAAGTGTGAAAAATGAAGACATAAAAAATTGGGCACCCCGGGGTACTCAGGTTACCCCTGTTGCCAGTGGGACTGCCAGGTATGGGGGGTTGGTGCGCTACTCTGAGGGGGTTTCCCCCGCTATGGAGCAGGTGTGAAGGAAGGGGTCTGTGCGGAGGAACCAAAGTGGGAACCATAATTCTATGAGCGCCTGTTGCCTTGGCCTCATATATCCATAGAGCCAGGCTTGGAAGTGCTTCAATAAGTGGACGTGGAACCTGTTGATATCCCATGGATGGTTGGGACCATGCCCTTGAACGCATCTAAGGCAATGGTGTGGATTGTCCACATTGCAATGGGTATCATTAGGGAGCGGAGGGTAGATAGGATTGGTGACTCAATCTGGAGCACAAGGAGGCTCTTTGATATAGAAAATTCCTGCTCGTTTTAGCGAAAGCAGGCGCGCGACTTCTTGCCATATGGCTTTGGTTGGGGGGCTTGTTTCTAGGAGGTGATGTAGGGAGCCCTCCCCTCCGCATCTGCGCAGGTTGCGTAGAGGGAATTAGAGCAGTCCGCCGTCCTATAGGTCCTTCTCAAACAGCTCCAGGCGTTGGCTCTTACCCTCAGCTGTAGGAGTGGGTGGTGTGTCATTCTCCACACTGTCTTCTGTGTGGTTAAGTCGTAGGGGATGTCCAACGCATCTAGGTATTCAATTCTAGCTTTGGTTGGGGTCGTAGCAAGCTTGTCTCTCTGGGGGTGGTTTTCTGGAATTCTTAATTTGAAGTGGGTGCTGGGTCTTTCCCTTCCCTGCACAGTGCCAGTGTTCTCTACGGTCCATCCTATGATGCGGATAGTTTGGAGGATGCATTTGAAGTGAGGGGGGTTCCATGTGGGCCCATTGCGGTAGGGTGTTTAGCAAGGTATGATAGTAGTCTGGGTGGGCTAAGTGGGTTGGTTAATTTGAGCGCCTGTGCGAGGTTAGTCCTCGCTGCCCTGGACCAGTGTTGTTGTGGAAGGTCTGGGGCAAGGACTTCCTTTATCTAGGTACCCAGGATGCGGTTGGCGTGGCTCTCAAAATCTATTAGTCCCATGCCTCCGCTTGAGCGTGGGCCAAAGAGTGTTTCCATCCGTATAGGAGGATGGGATCCAGGCCACAGCCAGCCCTGGATGAGCGAGCGGTTTGAAGTTATTAAGGTGGGTGAGAAGGCGATCGTGTGGGCAGAGTACATAGTATTGGAAGGATGAGTGATTTAGCAACTATTACTCGCCCCGTCAGTCCTAGGGATCTTCCATTGAGGGAGGCGACGCGGTTGGATACCCTCTGTAGTAGGTTGCTTTCCATTGTCTCATTGGCATATCCCCCTGTTTCCAGACATATCCTAAGGTGGCGGACAGGAGTGGTGGTGGGAGGTGATGCAAAGGGTAAGATGAGTGGATTTTTCCTTCATATGGGGGTGTGAGGTCCTGGTGTTGTAGCCCAGTTGTTAGTGTACTTGCCTAAGTGAATGATTTCTGTTTTCC